>JASDQU010100932.1:43100-64038 GCA_032191745.1 Picea mariana | reverse complement strand
AGATTGAAGAACCTAATGATGAAAGCACAGAAAACGAAAATGACAAAAAGGAACAACTTGATCATTCTATGGAACAATGTGAAAACATTGATTTAGATATCGTACCTAAGACCAAGAAATGACCAGCTTGGCTTGAAGCTACCTTACAAGATGCAGAAAGACTCAAGGTTCCAGAAGGAACATTCAGAAAGAGTAAGAGGCCTAAAAGATTCTCAAGTTATGCAACATATATGACAGAACTTCTAAATGAAGAACCTACCACATTTGAAGAAGCGGTTCAAAAGGGACAATGGAAAGAATCTATGACAGAAGAACACCAATCCATTATTAAAGATGATGTATGGGAAATCATACCTAGATGTAAAGAAAAATCAGTGGTAACTTCAAAATGGGTATATAATATCAAAGATGTAGCAGACGGAAGCGCGGATAAATACAAGGCAATATTCATAGCTAGAGGGTTCTCCCAGAAGGAGGGAGATGATTATGACAAAACCTTTTCTCCGGTTGCTAGATATAATTCCATTAGAGCTATCATATCTCTTGTCGCTTCAATGTGATGGAACTTACATTAGATGGATGTAAAGACAACTTTCCTCAATGGAGCAATTGAAGAAGAAGTATATATTGAACAACCTCAAGGGTTTGACGTACATTCTAGAGATACTCACGTTTGTAGATTAAAGAAATCCCTATATGGAATCAAGCAAGCTCCAAGGGCTTGGTATGCCAAAATGGACAGCTATCTAACAAGACTTGGTTTCTCCAAGAGTCATGCATATCCAAACCTTTACTACAAATTCATGGACAATGCACTTGTAATTATACTACTATATGTTGACGATCTATTCATAATAGGTGAAGAGTCTCTCATCATCCATTGCAAAAAGGAACTAGCTTCTGAGTATGAAATATCTAGGTCTCATGCATTATTACTTGGGACTAGAAGTATGCAGAAGTGTGGTGAAGTATTCCTTGGACAAGGAAAGTACACAATAAAGATCCTTCAGAAGTTTGGAATGATGGATTTTAAGTCCATGGACACTCCTATGAATACGGATATAAGAAAAGTGAAAGATCCAGATTCTGATCCAGTAGATAAATCTCTATATTGACAACTAATTGGGTCATTGATGTATTTGGTAAATACTCGACCACACATTTTCTTTTCCATGAATACACTAAGCCAGTTCCAAGTGGAACCGAGACATGAGCATTGGATAGCTGCAAATCATGTATTAAGATATATTCATGGGACAATAAACTATGGCTTCAGATATACCGCATCCAATGATATACAACTTCATGTATTCACAGACTAATATTGGGTAGCAAGTGTAGAAGACAGAAACAACACTTCAGGTATGTGTTTCAGCTTGGGCTCCGCTATGATATATTGGGGAAACATGAAATAGAATTTTGTCACACTAAGCACAACAGAAGCAGAGTATATCGCATCATGTGAAGAATGTATAGAAGAAATATGGATAAGGAAGTTAATATCCAATTTATTTGATCAGATTCCATAATCGACCATAATACATTGTTATAATCATAGGTGTATAAGATTATCAAAACATCCCGTGTTTCGTGAAAGATCAAAATACATTGAGATCAAATACTACTTTATTCAAGATAAAGTCCAAGAAGGAGAGGTAAAGCTCGAGTATATCCCCATTGATGAGCAGACAATAGACATCCTGATAAAACCTCTATCCAGAATAAAGTTTGCATATTTTCGAGAGAAGATGGGGATCGTGGAAATAACTCCCTTAGCTGAAAGGGAAGAAATGACTCTCCAGGTTGGGAGGGATCATTGAAAATATTATTGAAGACATTTATCTTCGATATTGAAAAATAGTCCATCTTGGGTTGATTCTTTCCTGTTCAAAAAGTGGATTGAGATTTCTGATGGACAATGATTTTCCCATTGTGGTTAACATGGGAAATGGTCCATACTGTTGATGTATCATAGACAGTGACTTCCCATTGTGGTTAACATGGGGAGTGGTCTAAGGCAGTCTCTCTTCTTGAGGGTTACTCAAGAAGACTGGACCGCCTCACCGAACAACGATTTCTCATTGTGGTTAACATGAGGAATGGTCTATTTTAGAGGTTGATATAGGACAATCTTTTCCTCTTGTGGTTAACAGGGGAAATGGTCCGGACAATCATTCCTTAGGGTATATTCATTCTCTCCAGGTTGCACTTTTTTAGTGTCAGAGGAATGGCCCAAGGTGGGGAATGGTCCAGGCTCAGCAATCAGGGACATGCATTCCTTAGGGCATATTCATTCTCTCCAGGTTACACTTTGTTTAGTGTCGGAGGAATGGCCCAAGGTGAGGAATGGTCTAGGCTCAGAAATCAGAAAAATCATTCTTCCTTTCTTGAGAAAAATAAGCTAGGGAAGATATTCTTTCAGATCTCACAGATGTGAGTGAAAGATTGGCCCAGATGATTCAGTTTATTTTAACAATATTTTCTGTGCAGGCTGATATCAGATGATTGTTATGGAGACTGTTTGTCTCCAGATAGTAAAGATATACTACTGTGGTGGATTTGTTCAACTGTTTGTGACTATGTGTCATGTTTTGAGTAGTTGTGTACTACCATGGATAAACCCTGTTGTGTTCTATCAATTGATATTGTAGAGGTTGTCATGGAAATTATTTAGTTGGATAATAATGACGGTGCTTGTGATACTACTAGTTGAATGGTTTGTTTGTGCTCAAGACCATTATCAGTTATACCTCCCTATCTAGGAGGGAGTGTTGATATTATGGTAGCTTCAGGAGGTATGAACCTGTATTGTGACCTTTGACAAGATTAGAATGTTCCGGAAGGAAGCAAAGAAATGAAGGAATCCCTAGACGAGATGTCGGCTGAAGATAGATAATTAATATGAATTAATTAGTACCTAGAGAGAGAAGTTGGCCCAGGAAAGTCTGCCAAGAATACTATAAATATAGGGCATCCGTCTCTAATTTGGAACATTCTCATAATTGCATAAGCCACCTGTGCACACTGCAGTCTAGTAGTCTTATGCATAAGTCCTGGTGAAGGTGTTGCGCCAGTGTTTGGGTGAGACTATCTGATCATCTTGGTTACTTATTGTTTGGTGCATTAGCCTTGCTTGTCTATTGGATTGCTATTAGGATTCTTCTCTCTATCAAGGTCAAGGTGCTCGGAGGGTGGATTTGGCCTATGGTTGGCTGACAAGGGTATTTTCAATTGTAAAATGAGCACAATCCTTCATATTCTAATAGTATGAAGTCTGTGAGAGGAGAAGTATGAGTTTCAATTGTTTCTCATCCCGAGGATTCCTACAAGGAGTGCAATGAAGGTCCACATAAAGTGCATTGACAGAGTTCTTAGTTTTATCTCAGAAAATCTCAGGAGGGATACCATTGTTCTCATCCCAACTGGAGTGCAAGTATCGCACAGAGTCGTGCAAGGTGTGCACTGGCGAGTTGAAGTCTTAGGATTTTCCAATCGAGGAGAAAGGTTGAAGAAAATTTGTTGCAAGGGAGTGCACAGATTTGAAGATTGAAATAACCATGGTTTATTGTGAATGTTGCAAGGTGTACATGTAGGGATTCCTTAGACTCCAGGAGTTACAGTGAGAGTCCAAATTCAAAAGGGTTAGAACCTTTGAAGTGTTCAAAGGAAGAAAGAGGTACGAAGTCACCTCACAGAACTTAATATCAGAAGGAAAGACGCTAAGGTAATTGGGCAGATGTATTTGGGAAGTCTAAATGGACAGTTGAAATCCTCAGAGGGAAAATCATGAAGTTCTGTGGGTCGTTGGATATTGCAGACCAGCGAGAATATTAAGGTTGACTGTCTTTCATCACTCATAATCTCAGGATGGATAGTGGTTATTGGATCTAGATCAATGAGGGTCGTTGATCTCATTCTTAAAATTCACCTTTTCGGAATTCAGGGCGTGGAGGATGTTGTGAATCGAAGTCGAGAGTTGTGAACTCCTGATTCGCGAAGTCTCGATAGAATCAAGACCGTCACATCGCGAGAAGCTTAGAGCCACTGATCATGATGAGGATTCATTGTGATTTCGGTTATCGATTGAGGGTGTTGTTGCATTTCAAATCGCCTGTACACAAAATTCTGAACTGTCGAAGGATTTGGCCTAAGTCGCAGTCAGGGTCACATCAAGTAAAGTCAAGGGAGGAGTCAAAGAACCCGTTAGCCTTTTGAGGTTTCGGGGATCGACGAGTTAGAGGGACTCACATCAGTGATCGCGAAGTCATGAAAACCGAAATATTTTTCGAGTGGAGATTGTGATCACATCGGCTGGTCATGTGGATGAGATTTGGTGCTTAGTGCTTGCTTGCACAGGCGTGGCTCCAAAAAAAAAAGGACATGTCGATAAACACCTATGTGTGGAGGATTTCATGTGGGGAATCAAAGATTCAATCAAAATCAAAGGGGAGATTAAGAAAAATCCTATACCAGGAGGTCATGCAGAACCTATTGAGGTAGGGTGAGTCTGTGTTAGAAAGAAAAAACACTCATTCTTGAAGATAAGACTCCAGGTTCCACGTTTTATTGATTAAATTGATAGGTTTCCAATTTTCACATATCAAGTTTCATAATTGCTACATTATAGTTGTAACAACAAGCCTTGAGAGGTTCCATTACTATTAGATACAATGAATACCTGATTGCATGAGAGTACTATTGATTATTGTACTTGTTTGCAAGACAAACTAACATCTCCTCTAGGAAATACTTCTTGTTTTTCTTATAGGCATGTCACCTTGGTAATGATATGTTGATTTCCATGAAATTGTATTTTATTCTTGTTAACATATATATGTTATTATGAAAATGCTATTATATTGGAAATACTTTTTCTCTTGTTTCTCTTATCTTGGGAAGGTTATCTTATAAATTCCATGGAGGTTACCATGGAGATATTGTTGTTATTATTTTCTTGTTCCAGACAGGTTACCATGGAGGAATGATTGGCCACATCACTAGAAGCATGTTGTTCCCATTTTTTATTATTGCATTTTTGTTTTGGCTTTTGTTCCAGGCAGGTCACAAGTGATAGCTCTGACAAGGAGCTACTGTGATGATTGTTGTCGCTATTATTTTTATTATTATTATAAGAGTATTATTCTTGTCTATTGTTTTGCCTTGTTTTTGGTGTTGTTCCAGGTAGGTCACAAGTGATAAATCTAAGGGGAGCTATAGTGACAGTTGCAAAAGGAAAAATATTAGATGGTCTCTTGTTTGAGACATGGAACAGACTATCCAGATAAGAATTTGTATACACGACTGTATACATCCATATACCAAAAAAGTAGAATATGAAGAAGGGTAATTTTGTGGGATACTAAGTATCTCAAATGGATATTGATTGAAAGGAGCATAAGGCTCCAAATATGACTGAACAAATCCCTCTAGTGAAGTTGAAAAATTTTCATATCAAGAAGAGTTAGTAGAGCCTGAAGGGCCTACCCAGAATCATTGTAGTAACCAAGAAGAGACCAGCATGGTCCTGTGACACTTTGTAGGATGAAAATATATATATCATTGATGATCCATATCATGAGGAGAAGATGGATTCACCAATGGTGGGGCAGGCGGCCCACCAAGTACCATCTCAGAAGGATCTAGATTTCAGAGGGAGGATCGACCTCACCAGGACCACTCATAGGATACTTAAGAAGAAATCATCACACAAAGAGGGAGCATATGGCTTCGAAGATTATATAGACTCGGAGGGATTCAATATTCAGAGGTAGAATGAAGACTTGGAGTGAGCCTGATATTAGCGAGAGTTATTGGTTTAGAGACTTTCATTCAGAAAGTATTCCTCCTCAGATTCAGATGGGAGAGAGAGACATCTTCCAGGACTGACAAACATGTGCCATGAGTTGAGGAGGCTATATTGAAGTTTCAGAGGCTTCAAGGAGATATAAGATCTTATGGGAAGATTCCCTTGTATGAGTGACTGAAGAGGAATCCATTCATAAGGATTGGGATATGGACTTTTCCTTGGTTCCAATACCAGAAGGGAAGTCAGTGGTGACTTTCGAGTTGATCTACAAGATCAAGCATGTTGCAGATAACAATATAGAGTTCTACAAAACTTGGTTTTTGGCCAAAGATTCTCCCAGCAAGAGGGAGAAGATTATGACGAGACACTTGATCCAGTATTCAGAAGAAGTATACATAAAGAAGATACAAGATACATGAGAAGAAGTCTCATGTTTGCAAATTGAATAAATATGTGTATGGGTCTAAGCAGACACCTAGGGCATGATATGCCAGATCAGATAGTTTCCTGATGAGATTGGGATTTACCAAGAGTAAAGAAGATTACAACCTTTACTACAAGGTTGTGGATGGTGGACCAATGATATTAATATTATATGTGGATGACATGTTTCTATTAGAGAACGAGAAGCTCATCGTTGAGTGCAAGAAGAAGCTTGTTACAAAATTCGAGATGATAGACCTAGGTATGATGCTTTATTCCTTGGGTCTAGAAGTGTAGAAGAAACTAGATGAGATTTTCCTTTGCCAAGGAAAATATGTTGTAGATATTCTGAAGAGATTAAGAATGATGGATTGTAAGGCCATACCTACACTAATGGTAACAAATCTAAATTTATTGAGTGATTGTTGCTACCATGTATGGACATATGATAGTGGATGCTACCATGTATGGACATATGATTGTTTTGTTAATATACTTAATGAAAACAAGGCCATATATATGTTTTTTGGTGAACACATTGAGTGAGTATATGGTTGAGTCAAGACATATTCACTTTATTGCAAAAAAACATGTGATGAGTTACTTGAAGGGTACAATTGATTATGGACTTATATATGCTTCATATCGTGAGATAAGCCTACAAGGATTTACTGATTCAGATTGGGCCGGTAGTGTTGCAGACCAGAAGAGTACATCTAGATGTTGCTTCAGTTTGGGATTATCTATGATCTCATGGTTCAACATGAAGAAAATGAGTATGTCTCTTAGTATGGATGAGGCATAGTATAGATCAGTGTGTTAATCTAGCAGCGAAGAAGTGTGGTTTCAGAAGATGCTTGCAGGATTATTTAACCTCAAGTTATAGGTGACTTGTATCTCGTGTGACAACCAGATTTGTGTGAATTTGAGAGAGAACATGGTGTTTCATGAAAAGTCCAAGCATATTGAGATCAGGTACCATTATATCAGAGATATGGTGTAGAAGGGAGTAGTGAATCTCCAGTATGTCGCTACAGATGATAAGATAGTGGGAAGTGTTGTGTTCCCCAAATACTGGGAAGTGTTCCCCACGCAGTGGGAATTTTTTTTCTCCCCAAGTAGCAAGAAGTGTTGTAGAAGTGTGATGGATTACAGATCTGACTCCAATGGACAATAGGTGGTTCATGATCGAGCATTGAATTTGGTACCAATTAGTGTGATGTGTACGGATACTCCATTGATAAATCCTAGTATGTCGAGTTATGCTATCCTAGTGATAAATCCTACTACATAGATGGCTACTCAAGTGATAAACCTGGTACACTGAGTTATTGCTACCCCTATGATAAATCCTGGTACGCAGATGGATACTCCAGTGATAAATCCATGTACATCAAATTACTACTACCCCATTGATAAATCATGGTATGTATATGGATACTCCAGTGATAAATCCCAATACACTGAGTTACTGCTACCCCAATGATAAATCCTGGTATGCAAATGGCTACTCCAGTGATAAAGATTGGTATGTCGAGTTACTACTACCTCAGTGATAAATCCTGGTACGTGGATTTCTACTCCAGTGAAAACTTCTGGTATGCAATGTTACTGACTATGGCACCAATCAACATGACCTCGCACAAGGTCAGTAGATGCCATGCCTTCAAGGATGGTTAGTTACCCATTTTTTAAGTTGATGGGCTAACCTATGTGGTTGGAGGTGTTTCCTATCCTTGGGATAGATGGGTAGTGTGTGCGCACTACATTGACTAATACTTGTGATTAGATTACTGGTCACTATGGACCAATTTCCTGGTGTGCCAACCATAGGTTACTAGTTCTTTATGAAATAAATGTCATATTTTGTGTGAGCTTAAGAATTACTAGTTCTTTATGAACTAGATTGCAGACTCCATGTGAGATGGAGAGTTACTAGTTTGTATGAATTAGATGCTGAATAGTAGTGTCAGAGATGATTCCTAGTTAGAGTGTCCATTAGTATCATTGAAGGTTACTAGCTAGAGGGACAACCAATAGTATTGGAGGTGTTTCCCAGCTAGATGGCTAATGTGTGACTATGATGGTGATACTTGTTACATGATCTGTTTGACCATGAGATATCTTGTATGGATATGACACTTGTTACAAGATTTGTTTGATCATGAGATATCCTATGTGGCTATGGTGATGCTACCTATAGATTGGTATGCAAGACTATGTGAGTCTTTCCCATGCCATGTGAGATGGATGGATGAGTTTGATACCACTGAGTGAAGAACATATTAGTTAATACCTTCCTAGATAAGAGGGAGTGTTGATGTTTTGGTAGTTGCGGGAGGTATTAACCTCCAAGTGTAACCTTTGTACTTAGATTAGAATATTCTGGGAGTAAAAGAACCATTAAACATATGTGTGTAAACCCTAGAAGAGAAGTCAGCCCAAGGAGAATAATAATAAATAAATAAGAAACCCAAAAAGAGAAGTCATACCTGCCATAAAAATTCAAAGTAAATTATATTTTCCAAAAAATGTAGGTTGGCCCTGTGGGAAAAGTTCACTGGAAGAATAAGTATAAATAAGGAGGAACTACAGTGGCAGCTAGGGCACAAGTTTGGATATCTGCAGCTGCATCTAGAGAGGGTGCAAGTCTGGAGGAATAATGTAGTAGTTTTTATGGTATCTCTCTTGTGCTTCTCTTGGTGTAAGGTAAACTATCTTTGTATGGTTATTGTGTTGTTTCTACATTAGTATTATGGCTAGGGTTTATCTGTTGGTTCTGGAGTAGACTTGCTAGAATTATTCTAAGTAAATTTTAGTGTGCTCAGGGGTGGCATATGTGAATTCCTATGGTTCGGTAACAATGATGTGACATTGTCTATAGTTAAACGAGCATACCAAAATTTTAACAGGGACAAATATTAAATATTCATAATAATAGATAAAGGGAAAATAAATAATAACTAATAGGTGGGACCCCTAAAATATTTTTAAGTTTTTATTTCCTCCTTGTCGCTCCATGATTTACTTAAATAATAAATCACATTATCTCATAAATATAAACATAATAAATCACTTTGAACAACCCTTATGTCTCCCAAAATTATCCATATATATATATATATATCAAATAAATAAAATGTATTCGCTACTACAAAAGAAAATATTAAATGAAGACATAGTATCATGTTGTCAAAAAATGGAAACATAGTTCCATACAACATATAAGAGATCAAAATATAAATAGACTTTCCACCATATAAATTATCAAAAACCATATTTACTATGAGAAGTAGTTTGCTTCTTCTCACTCCTTTCTACCTTTTCTGCTTTGTTTGTTGAGTTCGCCTTATCATAGTGTGGTTCATTAGATGCTTGAGGGTGAACTTCATTGAAGGCTCGGGAGTGTTCATCAGCTTCGTGAGCATGGGAAGTGATTGACAGAGAGGAATCATTAGATGACTTAGAATGAGTGACCACTTTTTTTTCTTTTCTTGACTTAAGCTCATGGATGGCTATTTTGAGTCTCTTGCTTGCATGTGAAGATTAGACATGGGATGCAATGTGGGAAATCTATTGGGAATCTTGGTTGAGTGGAGGAATAGGTGGAAATGGAAATGAAACTATGGGTCATCCATCATGATGGACTATAAGAGGATGAACAATATATTTCCATCCATCATTGATAGGAACTTCTGGCTGGAGGGACACATGAGTTGGAACATGAACATTAGAAAAACTTGGGCTAGGTCAACAAGGAGGCCTTTTTGGTTGAGGATGTGGCAAGAACACTCCTTGGCCCACTAATTTAAAGAAACTGGATTGAAATAGTTGATTCAATTCCTGAGGATCAACATCAAAATGTATGAAGAATATAGGTCTCCTATTACCTCTCTATCAAAAATTGTTTCTACCTCTGCCTCTACCTCTGTCATGGATTCCTTTGCTAAAGAAAATCATTATCTAAAAAAAAATTAGATCAATATATGAAATAAGAAAGACTAATCAACCATCAAATTAATTTTCCTAAAGATAAATTTAAAACAGTGGCTCTTATCAATGCACACACATGCATGCATGCAATCAATCCATTACTCTACATGTATCAATCATAATTTATTTGTTGACTTCAGTCCACAACTATCATTGTTTAGAACAAGAAAACTCAATGACATATCAGATATGATTTGGTTTGTAATGAATGAAAAGGTGGTATTCATGAGAGAGAAGCAATGGTTACTATTCTAAAACAAAACCAATTCATAAGCACACACTTGACCTTAATAATATCGTCATCTTCATTTTACTGAATATTTCATCCAATATTGTTCATCTTTCTTATATAAATCTACGCCTTTATCAAACTTTCCAAATTTTAGTGAACCTTTTCACAATCACATCACTTTTTAAAAATAGAGCAAGGGGATAAAATAATGGTTTTTGGGAAAAATGAGGGGATTTATAATTTGTGTAAAGTGAAATCATGGACAAGAAATGAAAATTATGGATGTTATTTTTGCAAAAAACTTATATTTTATTTTCTCCATCAATCATCAACCAATGAGAACAATTCAATACCTCAAATCAAACTCTTTAATTATTTTCCTTTTGATTCCCAAAGTTTAATTAAAATAAATTAACAAATTTTACAGAGAATTCTACCCAAAAAAATCCTGTAAGAAAAGCCATATATAAACCTTTTAAATATATCAATTGAAAATTTGTTTTTTCAGATATACTTCACACATAGAATCCATCATAACAACATGGTGAAGTCCATCCAATTCCAATCATACAGAGCACATGGAGGGTTTGATTAATTTCCATTATATCAAATTTGTTTGAACCAATTTTCATCTTTGAATTGCTACATATATCATGCCTTTCAAATATTTGTAATTTTTTAGATTGTAATAAATATTCCATAATCATAATACAATCAATGTGAGCCTAAGAATATCATGTTGGACTACACACATGATTGTAATATCATCGCCCAATTTTCATACCAATTTCCAACTCATTTTTGTGCGAAGAACGAAATTATTTGCAGAAATGAATATCATTAAGAAGGCCCAAATGAAACTGGCCAGAAGGTTTCAAATCCATGCTTTGAATATAAAGAAAAATTTCCCAAACTATTCATGAATTAGTGAACAAGAGCAAGTTAAGACACAAGGATTGATGCAAGCCCTACATTTTTTTTCTTTTGAAAATACTAGAACTATAACTCAATCCATACAAAGATAACAAGAAAATGAAAACCCATATGAGCGAGAAGTGATTCAAATAGAAACAAGATTGAAATTTATTCACATGTCCAACACAAGTATGGTCGATAGATTTTTTAAGTGACAGACAAGTCAGGCCATCTTATAATAGAACATGCCCTAACCCCTGTTTCAAATTTCTTTTGGACTAAACATAGAAGCCATCGAAATGAAAATCTTGGAATTTTCTTTTTATTTGTTTTAAGACCATACCCAATATAAAAACCCATAGAGGGAGATACTAGGTTACAAACCATGAAATAATGCAATTTGTAGATGAGACTCCATTTAAAATTAATTTGTAACTTTTATTTAAAAGAAAAACCATATATGTTTATATGTTTTCCATGCAAAACCCAGGTCTTCGATAAAATTAATGTCCAAAACCCAAAATATAGTTTGATTATGCATCCATTCACATTCGTTCACCAACTTAAAAATTTCCAAACACAAAACAAAGTCACGCTTAAAACACACATACAACATGCAAACATAATAGAGCTAACATCCAAAATTATTAGAGCAGAGTAAAACATTTGATGCTAGAAGAGTCCAAAGTTCTCATACCTTTCAAAGTTGTTTAAATAACCATAAGATGGATAAACAAGGATCATTATCCAACCACTATCACAAGCTTAAACTCAAAACCCTCGACTAACATCAACAAAGTATTTCCAATTTAGTGATAATGCGAAAAGGTGGTACACCTCAGGAGGGAAAACCAACGGGAGTGAAATAAATCTCATTTACTTCGGGTCACCTCCACTAGCAGATGGATGGAACCCAAAAACTTACCAAATATTCCACAATAACCATCAAGCAATCAAACTTTACATGGTGGAACACATTCAACGCTAGCTCAGACTCGAAATTCAAACTCTGTATTGTATTATCCATGCATTCAAAGTTGTCGAGCTTGCAATAATAACAGATCATGATGACCAATTTATATACCATATTCATAAGGTATGACAAGAAATAATCTCTTATTTACCAACAACACCAATCGCATAATCAAACATTATGTCATATGATAATTCTATCATATGTGAACTTTGTCATAAGTCGATTTTATCCATACAAAAAGCTCATATGATATTGAACCTTTATATAATGACCAATGTTGCTATATGACAAATTTGCATAAGAAAAACTTAACCATCCCTTTTGATATGTTATAAACCTATAACAACAAGTTCAAATCATCGTAATTGCAATTAATATAACACTTATGTGATGTATATCTGTCCTCTTTTCTTTTGATATTTGACGATTTTCCTGGCACAATGAAGTATAGGGGGAATTGCAAATTCTTTCATCAATAAATTTATATTCATTCATGGAATACAAAAAGGAAATCATAACTCCAGTGAATTACTTTGTGAGCTACAAATTTTAAAGGAGTGAAATCAACTTAATATGCTTCTCTTTAAGGGGTCTCACCTACTAGTTGTATAGTATAATAGATAAACTCTATATAGTATATGCATTGCAATCCTTTGCAGGCGGAATTCAATTGCATTTTTTTGCATCAATAGAGAGATCAATAATGTTATGTCCCAAACTAGTTCTCTAGGAACCTTAAAATATAATAGACATGTTTAAATAAATAAAGAGTGTCTTGGGTTACAGATAAAATATTTTCATTTTTCCTTCAAAGAGGACTAGGATGTGGCTCCCACAGACCATGAAATGAAAGATACACCTAGAAGAAAAAAGAGGGGCAGTCAAGGGTTAGACTTAGGTTTCACAGGTTACTGGGAATAGAAAAGGAGAAATGACAAATGACTGCAGAAGAAAGATGGCAAGGGAGAGAATAAGGTTGCTACTTGACTTGCTGTGATGGAAATCTTCGAACCATTTACTTGCTTGCTGATTTTTCTTTTGTAGGTGCTTGTTATTGTGTTGGAGGTGACATAACCATTGTAATCCCTTCGTGCTATTTTTTCTTGGTGGTACTAACCAAATGTTTTMTTAACCATTCTTCAGTGTACTACGTCATCGGAGAAATTTTTATTTCATGCTTGGTTTTTATCTCAAATAGTTCATTATTCATTTCTCTTAAGTCAATACTTAGTTGGTGCAGCGTGTTCTTGATATCATCATTCTTATTAATGTATAAGACCAACCACCTTTCAACTTCATATTCAGAGAATTCTATTGAGTCAGTAAACTCACTCTCCCATGCAACTTTTAATGCTTCAAGTTGATCTAATAATTTCTCTTTAGACATAATTATTGTATCCATTAATAAATTTGGGCTGTCAAGTTCTTTTGTAAGATCAACTAGTTTTAGAAAAATCTCAACTCTTTTCATTTCCATGACATCCAACTCATTAATCATTTCTCCTAAACTTTTAATTCTTTTCAACCAGTACGCATTAATTTTCTTCATTCGGATACTAGAGGGAAGGTTATGTTCTCTTATGTGGGTGTCACTTAAACTTGAAGATATTTCTACAAATGTTCCCATAGCTTCATTGTAAAAAACTTCGTCATTCTATATATCATTTTGGATATACTCTCTAAAATGCATAATCATTATTGAAAAACTAGTTGAGCTCTGTGTTATCTCCCAGATTTCATGGATTAAGTCTATTCATTTTTTTTTAATTCCATATCGAACGTACTTTCTCACTACCAACAACAAAATGAATCAGCCTTTCAACTTAATGTTTCTTTCTATGACATCCTCTAGGGTAAGTGTTGGTTGAATTGTGGTTAATGGCTCAACAAACAATGGTTTCAAAATTGGAGTTGTCTCTAATTCCTTTATTTTTCCTTTTAGAATTAAATTTTATTTTTCAATATTATATAAGGATTCTTTTAATGCTTCTCTGGTTTCCTCATGAAACTATACAATTTTTTAAGGTGAAAACCCATGGAAGTCAATTTATGATTTTCATTTTGCAAACACTTTCTTATTTTTCATATTAACCTTCTCTATCGAATTTATTTTGGAATTTCCATTTTAGGCCACATGGTGAAGTGTTACAAATTGTTCTTCAAATATTTTTGGTTCTTGGGTAACCAAAGCTTCAACAATTTCATGGGTTTCTAGTAGTCATTGTTCTGAACAGTTGGGTTCTTTGATAACTTCACCTACATCCATTGCTAGGGGACTTTATTCAATTTTAAGTATTTCTAATCCCATTTTCTAGGTCTCTCTCTTTATTTTATGCAGAGGTATGCACAACATGGGATTTTTCAAGATTTTTCTTCATAGGATCTTTTCCACTGCCATCATTTGAGTTTCCAACATGTGTTTTACTTGTTTCCATACCAATACTCCTTGGTTTTTGTTTGAGCCAGGGTATTTCTCTGTGAAACACTTGGAGAATTGGGGTTTTTGTTTGTTACTTCTCTGTACTTTTATCAATAACACTCATTAGTTCTCGCTAACTCTTTGATATCATTGAGGGATTCATCAATTGATTTTTTGGGGAGGTTTTTGTTTTACCATCCTCCTTCCTTAAAATGTTCAAACTTAGTGAAATAAGAAGAATATCCCATCAGGGACATGTGTGTAGTAAATTTTTCATTAGGGTAAAAACCCTCGACACATTCAACTTATTTTAGGAAAAGTTGGTCAAATTGTCCTACAAATTCATTTAAATGAGAGATATGCTTTACATCAACTTCTCCAATTCTCTAGAGAAATGGGATGGACTGCTTTTCTTTTTTCATTAAATAAGTGTGCTTGGTACTTTTATTGTATACAAACTTCTATAACAAAGTGTCTGATGGATTCATAGAAAGGGAGAAAAAAAGGTTTCTCTTGGAAACCAAATAACCTGATAACACCAAAATGCTATGTAGTCTCAAAAATTCATTTCTCTTAGAGAAAGGAGGCATCCTCAAGTGACAATCTTGATGTGTTAGGACCAAATATTAATTTTTTAAATTCATAAATAAAACTGGTGTGGATCGCATAGTAATTATATTGAGCCTTGTGTCTCCATAAGGATGCATACCAGACAGAGACTGGTTCCACATTGAAGTTGACATTCCTTTCCCTCGACAAGTATGCAAAGATATGGCAGTAGGGTATGGAAAATATCGAATAAGATGTCATGTAGAATTTTTAGGTTCTTTTCAAACCACCCATTCGAAACGAAATTTTTTGATTAATTGGGTTGGTTGTCATTGATGTCAACCCTTGAATCAAGTCCGGTAGCTATTTTCAGTAGCCCCAACATCATGGTTAAGGGACTTAGGTTTTTTTAATAAATAAAGGCTTGAATATTAGGATATTTTTGGGTGAGACTACTTTAGATGGATAATACATGTCTTGTTGTTTCCGTTGATATGTGAAATTCCATGTGGTTCCTCATGATTAGTGATATATGGCATTATGAAGTTGGAGGACCCCCAAGAGTATTATAGAAGCTCCTACAAGGTCAACAAGAATTCAATTATTCTAGAAAGTCTTCAAGAAGATTCCTAGTCAATGTGGTTGCAAGGAGAAATTAATTAAATAATAAAGTTGACAAAGTGGTTAACTGGAAAAAGTGGGTAAGTGGACAAAGTTGGTTAAGTGGACAAAGTGGCTAAGTGGACAAAGTGGTTAAGTGGATACTTCTAAAGGAATCTAAGTGGAAAAAGTGGTTAAGTGGATACTTCTAGAGGAAGCTAAGTGGACAAAGTGGTTAAGTGGATACTTCTAGAGGAAGCTACTTGGAGAGTATAAATGAGAGAGAAAAGGTCTCGCATTAGAACCTATGGAGAATATTGAATACCTACAAGTGAATGAGGTAACCAAAGAAGATATAAGGTGAATTTTAGAGGGAAGGTGAAGTAAAGCAAGCCAAAAATTCAAGAGAGGATAAAGTTTTTTGATGATTCTTTCTAAGGTATGTTATTTATAGGCCATCTCACCATTTCCATAGTAACTTTTTTTCTAGAATGATTCAGATAGAAAAATATGGAGGCTCTTGAGAAGACATATCCAAGTAACTATGATAACAATTTCATATTGTGGGTTGTTGTATTTTGGTAGTTACACTCTGTGGAAGATAGGGTTTGTGGCTAGTCTTCAAACTAGTCTAAAACAAGTGTTCCAAGTAAAAACATCATAACATCTTCATAAAAGATCTCAATTTAGTGAGAACAAATTTGTTGGTTATAGTACAGTCTGTAGTATGTTTTGTACCATTTTTAAATCCATACAGAAAATATTCCTCGCGTGGAATTTTCTACAAGTGTGCTCTCTAGAATAAGCCAAAATTCAACAAGGTCTGCCATTTTTGCTATAACTCCTTTTCTGGGAGGTTCCAAGAAGTGAAACATGGAGTAATTGTAGAGAAACAATTGAAGAACATTTTGTACTATTTTCAGACCTTCACTCACTACAGGTACAAAGTTATGTTATTTGAAAGTTAAGGTTTGTGGATAATCCTAAAAAAAGGTATTGTGAGACTTAGGTAAGGGTTGATGAAGATTTTGTTCTTTTGTTTATAACATTATTGGTATAGTTTGAGGTTGAATATAAATTAGGATTTGGTTTGAGAATTTTCTTCATTTGACTTATGGTTTATGGTTTATGTATGGTACTTGGTTCATGAGACATAGTTGTTATTCAAGCACATGATTTGAGTATTTTTCCATGATATATCTTGTGATTGTTGGAGCACTTGTGAGGAACCTTGGTTGAGGTGTGCTGATGAATACTAATTTGATTTGAGGAAACATTTAAGTTAGTGTTTTATATATGGGTGATGTAAGGGATTTCTCCATTTAGCTTATGGTTCATAGTTTGTGAATGACACTTCATTTATGAGACATATTTGTCGTTCTAGCACATGGTTTGAGGTAAAAACTTGTGGTATAGTTTTTGAGGTATATGTGATCAGATCAGATTAATTGATGAGTATATAGTGATAGGTTTCTCAGTGAAATATTTGACAAAACAGGTTGTGACAGTGACATATTCAATTTATACATTTTACACTTATATTTTAGGGTGACAGGATGGGGCAATGATAGGTGGTTGTAGCCACCTTCTGGTTGTAGTCAGAGAACATAGGGGGTTGTAGCCTCCTTCTAGTTGTAGCCATAGAATTGGGGAGTTGGGGCTTCCCTCAGGTTTTAGCCTGAAAATATAGGGGGTCGAAGCCTCCATCCAGTTGCAGTAGGAGAACAAAGAAATTTGGTGCTTCTAATGAATGTAATTCTTAAAGACATATAAGAAAAAAGATTCCATGGTTTTCTCCCGCATTGAATTTCCACATAAAAATGATGGTGTACTATGCATGTGTATGATTGTTCATTTTTTATGGTTTATTTACTATGCACTTATTGGATGACAATGTTCTATTGATCATAAAGATAAATAACACTTACAAATTGTTGTTAAAAGGATTAAAAGGATTTATTATTGATTCACCCCCCCTCTCAGTAATACAACAATTGGTATCAGAGTAGGTTCCTTCATAAATCAGTTTAACCATTGAAAGGTATATCATGGAGAGAAACAATATGTATAAAAATGGAATACCATAGTTTGATGGATAGAACTATGCATTTTGGAGTAGATGTTATCCACAATTTTGGTCATTATGATGATGTTATGACGATGTCATGATGATGAAAAATCAAGCTCTTCAATAAGAATACTTTCCTGAGAAAAGTTGCACTTGTCTTCTTCCAGAAACTATGGTTTACAAGAAGTTCGCAGGCTGCCTATATAGCTGCCTGTGAGAATCTCTAATTCTCGCAGGCTGCATTAAGCTAGGGTGCGGATAATCCGCACTGTAATCATGGCCAGGGTGCGAACATGTTTTTAAAGAGGAAAAAGATGAAGTTCTCGAGCCTTCTAGAAGAGAATCTTCGAGAAGAATGAGTTGGCTAACGAATGGTTGTTCAAGTACTGGCATTCCAGATATCTTGGGATCATTTCCTATCCAAGTAACCAAATTATCTTCTCCTATATATTGAGGAGATAGCTCATGGAAAAGGTTAATTAGAAGCAAGCTAGCAAGAGATTGATTGGGGAATTTTTGAATGCCTATATGAAGGATTGATGCTATAGTAGCAAGAGACTACAGCAAGGTCATCACAAGTGGTTGATTTTCTTCATGCATGAGCAAGTGTGTGTGTCAGAACTAGGAGCCATCGAAAGGAGACCTACGAAATCAAGGCTCAGGTTGTAAGTTTCACTTTCAATTAATTCAATACAGTAATATGTCCCTTTCCCATAAATATGACGTCACTTTATTACATGATTCCTTGATCACATGTATAGACTAGCTATTGAACATATTAATCTTCCTTTACTTCGATTGGTTTGTTCTGTTGTGATTTGAACAGAGCAAGAGCATTGGAGCAAAGCTTGGAACAACAGAGACCTAGGAAAGCATTCATAAGGTATGTCCATAATCCTTATCTCTTAGTTCACTCAATAGGCTAGATCTAGGGAAAGAGTAGTATTCTGTTCTGTTTTGTTCTAGATCCAGGTGGATCTAGGGAGATCGGTTCGTGTCCGCACTTACGGATTAATCCTGAAACAAAATTGCCGACTCCACTGGGGAGATTATCCCTTTGTCTTTTTGGTTTTTTGAACTTTCTGTGGCCATTTGCTCTATTTCGATTATTCTCCTGTTTATTCAGTGTCTGAGTCCTCAGGATACCATGAGGGACCTTCTGGGTCTATAAGCCTGATTGATTTTTTCTTGCATTTTCAAATTTTTTAGTATCTTCAGGGATTCTCGCAATGTGCCCATTTACAGGCTGCGAGAACCAGGAAGGTTCGCACTCTACGTATATACTCTAGTGCGAATTTTTCGCATTCTGCATTGAAGTGGTCTGCAAGAATATTACATTCTCGCACTGTGTCCAAGGCTTGCCTGCGAGCAAGATTTTGAAAAATTTTGAAATCAAGTTTTGACTTGGTCAATTGCTCAGAACAGTTGATTTGTGTCTTTTTGGCTTACTGGATCATTGACTTATACACCTCTTGCTTTAATTTGCTTGCTGGAAGAGATTTAGGTTTTCTAGGTCTTCTTTGCTTTTGGTAGCTTGACTTTCTTTTCTTGGCTCTATTGGGCATTTTTCTTTCTCTCTGATTTCTGGAGTTGGATGTGTCTGAGTGGCTGAGAACCAGTGATTGGTAGAGGGTTAAGTTCTTGTGGTTTTCTCTTTTGCTTGGTAGTTCGAAAGAACATTTTTCATTTGCTTTGGGAAGACTCGTTGGTTTGGTTTTTGTTTTTACTTTCATTGAAAGAAGTGGCTGGGTTGTTATTGTTGATTCTTCATGATTTGATTTTCTTTTCTCATTAATCAGAGTTCTTCTTGGAAAGTGAACACTATGTTTTCTTTCAAGTTTTTGTTTTCGTCATTTTGAAAACATTGAAAATCAAGTTTTAGAGCTTATTGAAGTATTGAAAAAGACATTTAGAGATTGTTATTTGATACATGATTACTTGCATTGACATCTGAAAGGAAATTGAGCATTGCATTTGCATTGTAGTATTGAGATTGATTCTAAAAAACTCTCTCTCCCATAACTAGGATTCATGGAATGAAAAAGATTATATTTCATCATTGTCCTTGCATTACTTGGGTCAGAGTCACATATCATGAGTTTCACTTCTGTTACCTTTGAGTAATTAACAGCCTTTAAGAAATATTGCGTAATCTTAAAATCAATCTAGTAACTTTTTCTAGGGCTCTTTACACCAACATATTAGCTAGGATAGTGCTTTGGAGTAGGAAGAGAGACACACTCTCCATAAGCTCGAAAACAAACAATAGTATCTTGAGTTAGGGAGTGTAAAATCCATTGGCAGCATATTGTCCTGGGACGCCCTTCTAACACAAGGGTTAAGCACTAGGTCGCATTGGTGTTGGCAGAGTTACTAACCCTGCTTTGCTGACATCGGTGTAGAGATTGCACGTATTACGGGGATCACTCTGAGGTATACCCACAATTATGAGTGGAAGCCTTTGAGTTGGTTTCGGGCTTGATACCCTGCCTTTGCATGTGGATCGGACTGACAACTGTTCCCCCAGGCTGTACTGTTGTTTGTGGTGACCTTAGTGGCCTATCTATCTAGGTTCTTTACACGAGGTGACCATGGAGGGGCAAGTCTTCACGGTACCTGGAATCGACGTTGGCCAAACTCACTCGGGCTCCTTGGAGGGTATACCCACGATTATGTGTGGGAGCTTGCACCAGGGTGTAAGTCCGTTAAGCAGGTCGTCAACGTAACTTTTCCACCCCCTCTATCTCATCCCTTTCTTACTTTGTTCCCGCGACGTTGGATTTCATCACCAACTAGTGAGTTCATTGTGAGAAGGTTTTGTTTGTTTGCTTGCTTCCTAGATTTTTAACGTGTGCTGTTTGTTTCCCTTAGTGGACTCTAGTGGATTTTTTGTTTTTTCATGGCGTTAGTTCCCGAAATGACCAATGAAGGAACCTCTGCTCCAGGGGAACCTTTTG
>JASDQU010100931.1:389821-403209 GCA_032191745.1 Picea mariana | reverse complement strand
AACTCTGGCTAGCACACTTGCAACAATGAATGAATCCTTCAGAGGGTATGATGTTCCGATTCCCTTCTATCTGAGCAGGAACCCTTAACCATATCTCTGCTAACCTCATAAAATCATCACACAAGCTTGCTGGCAAAAATAATTACAAATTCCATTCAATAACTAAGACAGAGTCAGTAGTGTTTCAGCAAAGTGAAATTTATTAAAACAGTGTTTCAGAAAACAACAGTTAAACAAAGCATGAACAAAATTTATACTAACACACTTCTAACTAATGGGTGAATCTTGTGATGAAGGTGGGCCCTCCCTTCTCACAAGATTCTCCTGAAACGGGAAAGCTTAGAGACGAATAATCAAAGCAGTCTTATATTCATCTGTCGAAATATCACATTACAAATTGAAAGAATAGAACACGTCCTGCTTCTCTGGAGTTGCTTCAATATCAAAACTTGGATCCCTCGAATGGTGATTTCCTCTGATTTAAAGAGGAAATCCCTTTGATACAATCATTACAATGCATATCTGAAATCTATCCTAGATCGGATCTTCTTTCTAAATCAGCATAGGATGTCCTGGTTTCACGCAACCGAATGCTATTACAGAAACTGAACGAGGTATTGCTCTTACGGCTGGTGTAACAGCTTCTTCTCATCGTTGCTGATGCTAATTCAGCATCGCAATTCGTGGGCTGTTTCAGCCACGTGAACTGCGTTCTGACTGTGTTGACTGTTGACTGTGGCGGCTTCCTTGTGTTTCAACATCGTCAGTTCTGGCAGTTTCTTCTGTGTTTCAGCATCTGCAACTCTGGACTGTATAATAACTCCGTGTTTCAGCATCTTCCGACCTCGGACTGTGTAGCAGCTCTGTGTTTCAGCATCTGCGACCTCGGACTGTGTAGCAGCTCCGTGTTTCAGCATCTGCGACCTCGGACTATGTAGCAGCTTTGTGTTTCAGCATCGGTTCTGTGTTTCAGCAATAGGCCTTGAATGCAAATCTGCAGTTTTGGACACTTATGCATTTCTAATCAATGGTTAAGTACAAAAGTGATGTAAAATATTATGCAAAGCAGATTAAGCATATAGTAATGAGAGAGGACGTTGTATACCTTGGAATGATCAGATGAAGTGATATTATGAGTCTAAATACAAGTGATGAAGGGTATAATAATGGAAAAAAGTATAGGCAAAAAGGTTCATAGTGTGGTCCTAATAGTATCGAGAGTCGACAAATCATAGTGTTCAATATCATGAGTAGAGATATCCCGATAAGGAAATTCCCGACAAAGAAGAAGTCTCGACAGGTGAGAGAAAGTCAACGTTGACTGGCCATCGGGTCTTGGGGATTCGAGAGCCCAGTGATCGACAGTGAACTTGCGAGGCTGCGAGTTTAGATCCTTCGATAAATAGAGAAAGGGGGATCATGAAGAAGAGAATCTGTGGGTGCAGATTCCCTGATAGCGAAATAGACGAACCTTGGAGTTCTTTAGGCCGAGAAGAAGAAGATCCTGTGTGAGGAGGCGTGCTCCGAGGAGTGCGGCTGCATCAGGTTTGGTATTAGAGCGGGAATATCTCTTTTCTTTCTGTAGTAGAGAAAGAGGAATTCGCCATGCCGCCAAGGAGAGAAAAACAATCACCTGATCCAGAGGACAGGGAGGTGCGGAGAAGAGGCAGGCAGGTAGTCAATCCAGAAATGGAGAGACAGATGCGTGATCTCTGATCAAGACTTGAAGACATGGAGACAGCCCAAAGACGCACAGCTGGTGCAGGGGATCTGAGTGATTCCGATAGTGAATTAGAGGTTGAATGAGAAGAGTAAGTTGAAGCTGAGGATGCAGCAAATGAATGCCTAATTAAATATATTGCCAGGATGGGTGCAAAAGCGAAAATAGACATTCCAGTCTATGAGGGAAATCTGGATGCAGAGGAGCTACTAGATTGGATTAGATCTCTCGACACATACTTTGATTATAAAGATGTCGAAGAAGATAAGAAATTCAAGCATGTTATCACGTGCTTGAAAGGACATGCAGCATTATGGTGGGACGAGCTACAAGCTAACAGAAGCTGCAAAGGCAAGCAGAAAATCAAGAGCTGGAATCAAATGATTGCGAAGATGAAGGAAAAATTCATCCCAAGAGACTATCAAATTACTCTATTCAGGAGGATGCATAAACTGAGACAAAAACTGATGACAGTGAAAGAATACACTGAGGAATTCTATCGATTGAACATTAGAGCAGGTCATCGGGAGAGCGATGATGAGAGGGTTGCCAGATATATGAATGGTCTGAGATACAACATTCAGGATGAATTAAGCATGGTTACCATTAGGATTGTGGAATATGCTTATTAGATGGCTCTGAAAGAAGAGGAGAAGCTGAGCCGAAAGTAAGGTCAGCGAGGGCGAGGCAGAAGCCCAAGGAGGAATGGAAGAAACCTCAGGGTAAGGTTGAAAGAGGTGGAACCTCACAGCGAGGGCCATATGTTGAACAGAGAGGGCAGCATATAGAGCAGAGTGGAGGATATGCTGATGGAAATACTTTTCCTTGTACCAGAGGTAGAGGAAGAGGAAGAGGTGGAGTAATCACATGTTTCACATGCGGGAAAAATGGGCACAAGTCTTACGAGTGTCCATAGAAAAAGAAGGACATTGGAGAAGCTCACATCACTGAAGCACAGAGGCGGGATGTTGAGGCCGAAAATGCTGAAGGTGAAAGATCACTTATGATGCGAAAAGTCCTTTTGACACACGAGAAGGAGGTGGAAAGCTCAGTCCAAAGGACCCGAATTTTTAGAACAGCTTGCAAGACCAAGGATAGGGTGTGCAAGGTCATTATTGACAGTGGTAGCATGGATAATCGCGTATCCACAGAGATGGTAGAGAAGATGGAGGTGGAGACAACTGATCACCCGAGTCCATACAAGGTTTCATGGCTACAAAAAGGACACCAGGTAACTGTTACTAAACAATGCTTGGTTGAATTCAAGATAGGTGGATATAATGATAAGATTTGATGTGATGTTATTCCCATGGATGTATGTCATCTATTGCTGGGTAGACCATGGCAATATGACAAAAATGTGATTCATGATGGGAGAATGAACACATATACCCTCGAGAAGAATGGGAGAACCCATATGTTGCTTCCGATAAAGGATAAGGAGGTGACACCGAAGGTAAGCAACACAGTACTTCTCATGAGTGGGAAGGAGCTTCTTACGGAGGTTAAGAAGAAAGAATATCCACAATTCTTTGTAGTCAGAAAGCTGAGGATTGTTCTGACTAGCACAAGAGTGGATGATCTACCAGAAGAGATTCAAGAACTGCTGGAAGAGTTTGCTGACATCATAGTGGACGAACTACCTCGTTTGTTACCATCGATGAGGAGTGTGAGTCATCACATCGATCTCATACCAGGATCTAGTTTTCCGAATAAAGATGCGTACAGGTTGACGCCGCAAGAAAATGAAGAGGTCAAGAAGCAGGTCCAGGAGTTGTTGGACAAGGGATTAGTCAGGGAAAGCTTGAGTCCATGTGTTGTTCCAATGGTACTCAGTCCAAAGTAAGATGGAGGATGGAGAATGTGTACCGATTCAAGAGCGATCAATAAAATAACCATCAGGTACAGGTTTCCACTGCCGAGAATGGATGATCTGATGGATAGCCTGAGTGGGGCAAAGTACTTTTCAAAGATTGATTTGAAAAGTGGATACCACCAGATTTTGCATGAGAGAAGGCGATGAATGGAAGACAGCCTTCAAGACTAACGAAGGGTTGAATGAATGGCTAGTCATGCCATTTGGTTTGACGAATGCACCGAGTACCTTTATGAGGTTAATGAATGAAGTCCTGAGGGAATTCATCGGGAAGTTTGTTATTGTGTATTTGGATGACATATTGATTTACAGTAAATCAGAGGAAAAACACCTGAAGCATTTGGCCATTGTGATGAAGAAGCTACAGCAGGAGAAGCTGTTGATTAATATGAAGAAGTCCTCATTTATGAAGACAGAGCTCATCTACTTAGGTTTTGTTATATCTGCGAATGAGTTGAGGATGGATCCAGATAAGGTGGAGGTAATTAAGAATTGGCCATCACCGAGAAATATTTTTGAGGTGAGGAGTTTCCATGGTTTGGCTAGTTTCTATCGGAAGTTCATCAGGAATTTCAGTGGACTTAGCGCAGCGATGATGGACACAGTGAAGAAGTGGCATAAGTCTTTTCACTGGACAATAGAGTCCGAGAAGAGCTTCAATTTGTTGAAGCAGAAGATCATAGAACAACCGATTTTGGTGTTGCCGGATTTCCTGAAGACATTTCAGGTGAAATGTGATGCAAGCGGATTTTCCATAGGAGCGGTCTTGAGTCAGGACGACAGGACGATTGCATATTTCAGCGAGAAGTTGAATGAGGCGAAGTTGAAATACTCCACGTATGATAAAGAATTTTATGCTATCATACAGGCGCTAAAAAAGTGGAGGCATTACTTGATCCCAAAGGAATTTGTATTATACAATGATAATCATGCACTACAGTTTGTGACTCAACATAAAAAGTTGAATCAGAAACATGCAAAATGGGTAGAGTATATGCAAAATTTCACATTTGTGATTAATCATATTTCAGGTACTGCTAACAAAGTGGTTGATGCTTTGAGTAGGAAGTGTTTGCTGTTGCAAGAGTTCCGAGTCAAAACATTAGGTTTTGAAAATCTCAGGGACATGTACGCAGGAGATGCAGATTTTGCAGAAGCGTATGAAGCAGCTGAGAATCCAGTTCTCAGAGATAGAAGCCCTTGGATAGATTATATGATCTAGGAAGGATTGTTGTTCAGAGGCAATCAACTGTGTATTCCGAACTGCTCCATGAGGGAGAGCTTGTTAAAGGAGAAACATAGTGGTGGTTTAGCAGGACACTTCGGTCACGACAAGACGTTCGCGAAGCTGAATGAATCATATTTTTGGCCAGGGATGCGAGCAGAGGTCAAACGATTCATTGACAAATGCAGCATTTGCCAGCATTCGAAGGGGAGGAAACAGAATGTAGGTTTTTATCAGCCATTTCCCATACCAAAGAGGCCATGGGAGGCGATAAGCATGGATTTTATATTGGGGTTGCCAAAGACACAAAGAGGTGTTGATTCAATATTTGTGGTAGTGGATAGGTTTTCCAAGATGGCACATTTTATCCCATGCCAGAAACACTAGCGATGMAACTCACATCGCAAATATGTTCTTCAAGGAGGTCATTCGACTTCATGGATTGCCGAGAAGTATAGTTTCRGACAGAGACACTAAATTCATAGGGCATTTTTGGAGGACCTTGTGGAAGAAGCTAGGAACTAACTTAGCATTTATTTCTACTTATTATCCTYAGATGGATGGACAAATAGAGGTGGTGAACATAATTCTGGGAGATTTACTGAGAAGCTTGGTGACGGAGCACCACAGCAGTTGGGACAACATATTTCCACAAGAAGAGTTCGCATACAATGACTCAGTGAATCGGAGCACAGGGAAGATTCCATTTCATGTTGTCTATGGGATGTAGCCAAGAGGATTTTCTGAACTGAGGGATTCAGAACAGACTGCCACTATTAGTGCTAGTGTATAAGAGTTCACTGAGGCGATGAAAGAACTTCACAGCAGGGTGAAGGAGCGGTTGCTGAAATTGAGTCAGGAATATAATCGCAGAGAAGATCAGCATCGGAGAAAACTTCAGTTTGAAGTTGGTGATCTAGTTCTGGCACACTTGAGGAAGGAAAGGTTCCTGAGGGGAACATACAATAAATTAAAAATGAAGAAAATCGGGCTATGTAAGGTCTTGAGAAAATTCAGAGAAAATGCTTATGAGATTGAGTTGTCGAATGGCATCGAGATATCTCCGATATTCAATATCGCTAATTTGTATCCATACAGGGCTGGAGAAGTAGAGACTGGAGCTGAGGAACCAGTGATCCAGTGGATGAAACAATTGCCAGTTGCAGAGAAGCCACAAATGGAGTGCATACTAGACAAGAGAATGGGTAAGAAGACCAGAAGGAAAGAATACTTCGAGTATCTGGTCAAGTGGAAGAATCACCCAGTGGAAGATGCCAGCTGGGAGACTGAAGAAAAAATACAGAAGCATGGATAGACAGTGCAGGAGCTCATGGACAGGAGCCCATGAAAATTTTCAAGCCGAGGAGTATGATGTAGGAGCATCACCAGCACATCAAGCGAGCCAGCGCAGAAGCAAAGGACAGCTGGATAAGCCAACGCAAATTTTGAAATTGTCTTGGAAATTGTTGCACAAACCTTAAATGAATCATTTAAGATGAGGCGCACTTGTATATTGTAATGGACCTTGAGTGGATAGCTCTCTTCCTTAGGTAGAGAGCCGACATTTAATAGACTTAATGCAGTTAGATAGAAATTTAATTCTAGATTTGATAGCTTAGAGTCCAAGAGGGAGAACAGATATAGACACCCTCCTTTGTACATTGTAACATTAGCATTATTCAGGAGCAGAAGAGAGCATACAGAGAACTGTGTAGGAAGAACACCCATGTACAGGCATTTGAATTAATAGAAGAAAGCTTTGATTCAAATTCATGGTTTGTGTTGTTTCTCTGTGTATTGATGTTATGCTCATGAATGTTTGCTTCCTGTCATACATTTTCTTTTATATGATGTGTATGTGATTTCATGATTGAAATAGAAGTCTGAGAGGGTGAAAGAATGAGTTTCAATTGTTTCTCTAATTGAGCCAGAGGATTCCTGCAAGGAGTGCAGTCGAATTTGTCCGCAAGGAGTGCGTTGACAGGAGGGTTCAATTAGAGATAACTTTTGTTCTCATTTTCTCAAAGGTGCAGTTGGGCACAGGAGTTGTGCAAGGAGTGTGCAGGCTGGTTAAAGGTCTCAGGGTTGTGAACCTGAGGGAAGTATTGGAAGATTGTTGCTGCAGGATTACGCAGGGTCGAGAGACTTCAACACTCATTCGAGGTTGAAGGTTTGTCCACAAGGAGTGCGTGCAAGAGGTTTCCAGGAAGATTGAATTCGTGGAAAGCTTAGGAGGAGTAGGCCTTCAAATTCATTGAAGGATAAGCGCGGTGAAGCTGCTATTGAAAGTCCGAGAGAAGCATCGTAGGATTAGGAGCAGGTGGGAAAATTCTGCAGAAAACACTTAGTCGTTTCACAGAATTCCTAGAGGAAGAACGGATGGTCGAAATCCTCTGAGGAGATTTCATGAAATCTTGAGCGCCATTAGATCTCGTTGAGGTGCCAGGATGTTACGGCGAGAATGTTCGAGGATTTGAAGCTCAGGAGGAGCGTAGCCATTGATCAAGACCACAGGGACCGTCGGATCTACACGTGATATCATGTATCGGGAATTCGCGAGTCGAAAATCCAATTTGTTGCAATGAACATTGCAATATCACGATCCAAAATATCCTGACGAGCCCAGAACCGTTCATTATTGAGGACGTGTGTCAAAAGATCCAGAGGATTCGGGGTTCGGAGAATCAGGGTTTTCGAGAATGGGGAAATATTGCCACTCGGAATCGCGAAACGCGATATCCCGACGGAAGAGTTGTGTGAGCGCCACAACGAGAGTTAGTGGAAGACAGGTGGCGCGATATCGAAAATCGGGAAAAGGTAAGTCCTAAATCTATCGACATCAGAATTTGCGATCCCACGAAGTCCGATATCCTGATAGAATTAATAGGAGTTGAAGTGGCAACTCGCACGGGTGTTGGAGTTTCGTCACATCGGGTTTGGGAGTCGGAAAATCATAGTGTTCAATATCGCGAGTAGCGATATCCCGATAAGGAAATTCCTGACAAAGCAGAAGTCCCGACAGGTGAGAGAAAGTTAGCGTTGACTGGCCATCGGGTCTCGGGGATTCGAGAGCCTAGTGATCGACAGTGAACTTGTGAGGCCGTGAGTTCCGATCCTTCGATAAATAGAGAAAGACGGATCGTGCAGAAGAGAATCTGTGGGTGCAGATTTCTCGATAGGGAAATAGAAGAACCTTGGAGTTCTTCGGGCCGAGAAGAAGAAGATTCTGTGTGAGCGGGCTTGCTCCGAGGAGTGGGGCTACATCAATTGGTGTTGTTGAAGGGATTTCATTTTGGAACTCTATATAAGTTGCAAGTGTTGGTGTATAAATATGTTCAATATATTACACTCATTTATATGTCAATCCGGGATTCGTAATCAAAAGAGTTGTTACCCTATATGTGTTGAGAACAGGTAATCTACCTATGTCTATTGTATCTAGCTTAAGCAGGAAATAATTAATAACATAATACTCTGTTTCTAGAATTTTTGAATGCTTCACACAAATTTAAACTTAGAAGACAAAATTGATAACAAAACTTCTCAAGAAAACATTCAATCAAAAGGTTCTTTCTTAGGTGACAAGTCTGTTCATTCCGGGATTATGAATTAGAGATATGAACAAAGTCAATGTTGACTTTGTTTTTATAAGAGTAAAAACAAAGTCAACGCTCTGTCATTCATGAACCAGGTGCACGAATTTACCGAAATTGTAATTTCATAAGTGCGAGAGCGTCGACATGCCTCTAACATTGCCTGGGGAGCACCGATGAATTTCTACTCAATTTCCTCCTGTGACACCTACTCAATTCACCTTCTTGCACCATAGATATCGATCCACAGATATTGATACCGCTTGTTAGAATTGCAAATGCAGAAAACACAATTCACATATGATAATTAACAATCACATAGATAAGAAACACAAGGATTTCACGTGGTTCACCCAAACGTTGGGATATGTCCACCAAGCATAGGCATCGATTGTATTATTATTCACATAATGGAGATTACAATATACTTTCAAGTTCTCACTATGTCTCTCTCTCTATGCCCATATGGGCTTACATGTATTTATATACATTTACAAGAAACTGATTATTAAATGCAATCCCTATCCATATTCTAACTTGGTCTATTTAGTTACAACCAACGAAGAATAATAGGATCCAAATCCATCCTTGGAGGAATTTGTTGCCACCAAATCCCAACCTAATCCATGTAGCCCCTAGCTCCTCATCCCTAGCCCATTTAAAATCTCATAAATATAACCCTATAACTCATATGACATTTAATCTATAAATCTTATAACCTATAGGATAAAATTCATAACCATTAACTCTTTTAAATAGTAACATAATTATTAACCCTTCTAATCCCTAAGTCTTAATATAACCTCTAACCCCTACAACTCTTAACATATCCCTATAATGCATCAAACCTAATCCTTATAACACATGTCACCCTTAACTCCTATTATTTATATCACCCTTAAAAACTATCACTTATATATTATAACCCCTATAACCCTTAACCTATATAAATAATTTCACCCTAATCCATAACCCCTTTAAACCTTAACATATCTAACCTCTAACCACTTTGAATTCTAACCTCTATATTTCACAACTCCTATAATGAATAATATAACACAAACACTTATAACCTTTATTGAATAAAAATTGGTATTGTTAACCCCATACATAACCCAAAACCATTTTAGTCATTATCCTTTGACTCATAATAACTTACACCTAACCCATTTAACCCTTATGACCTAACCTTTTATCCCCAAACATCTAACCTTTATAACCCCCAACTCATATAACCACATATGCATATAACCCCGAACACTTAATCCCTTACCCTCATAAACCCTTGCACTCATAACCCCTAATATTTATAACCCCTAACCATTAATCCCATACCTCTATAACCCTAACCTCTATCCTTTATAAAGAGTTAATATTATAGTCCCCAAAATCTATAATTCCTAAGTGTTAATATAACCCTCGTCCTTTATCATCCTTATCGTAAATCATTTAACACTTATGAGTGCCTAATCCTTAGAATCTATATCACTCTTAACTCTTAACTCCTGACATAAAAAATCCATGTCCCTTATAAGATCTAACCCATATAACCTTTATAACCCTTCATCCTTAGACCAAAAACCATTATAATCCCTAATCAATATTTCCCTCGATCCATAAATCTTATATACCTTAATACCTAACTTAAATAAGCCTCCATTCTAACCCTTAACCTATAACCCTAAACCTTATAAAATGTATCACCCATAACCCCTAACTCTTACCACCACTAATTTAGAAACAACTTTATAACCCTCATGTGTATAATCCCTAATGTTATAATCGCATAATCATTATGATCCCTTATAAATCCTAGACCTAACCTATAAAAATTCTAACTCCTATAACCCCTATTATCATTAATATCTATATCCTTTAATCCACATCAACTATAACTCCTAATTGTTATAACCCTCCTTTAATTGTAAACCCTAAAAGTATCATAATCTTTATAACTCCTTAGATATCAAACCATTATAACCACTAGTGTCTATAACTACTAGGTCCTAATACTTGTAAAATATAGCCTGTTATAGCCCTTAAACACATAATATCAATAATCCTAAACACTCAACCTATTTAATTATTAACCTCTATCATCATATTCATCTCACCTATCTAACCACTATCCCTTATAAAATTTAATTCATATAACCCATAACCATTATAACCCCTCACCCATATCAAAATTAACCCCTATAATACATGTCACCATTATCCCATAACTCTTATAACCCATGTCATCCCCAACCCTTAACTTATAACCCCTATATCCATTAAACCTTAAATTATCTTACCACTCAATCATATAACACATAACTCTTATAAGTCTTAATATAGCATGTAACATCTTGAACCAATAAAAACACTAATCGTTGTAACACGCATGTCCTTGTATGAAACCTAATCTCTAACACCTAACCAAGAAACATGTATTAAAGATAACATCTAACCCTTATAACATATTTCTTTCTTCACATATAATACCAGCAACCCATAATAGTTATAAACTTTAATGTATATAAACTTTATAACAATAAACACTTAGAAACATAAACCAAAACCCATGGAAGCACAAACCATTATAACCCCTCATTGTTATCTCCCCTTATCCCTAACACTTATATCCCTTAATACTTAAATAGAATAACCCCTAACCTTTAACCTCTATAACTCCTAAAAATTATAATTTTTATCACCCATAACCCCTAACTCTTATAATCCCTAAATTTCAAACCCTTTTAATCTCTAATTACTCATCCCTATATACCTTAAATATTATAATCCCCTAACATTTATAACCTCTTATAACTCAAAATTCCTAACCTATCTAACCCATAACTATGAACTTGTAACCTTTATAATCCTTAACACTTAAACCATGTTTTCTATAACCCATAAAATCCCTAACCCTTATAAACCATAACCGCTATACCACTAATATATTATGTAACACCTACCCCTTAAACCCCTAACCTTTGTATCCAATAAATCCTCATACAACATCTAACCTCTAACACATGTAACATGTAACCACTGTAACCAATAAAATAACCTCGAACTTATAACCTATAATTCCTAAACCATATAATACTTAACCATGATATAACCCCTAACCCTTGTAAACATTTACCACTAAGACCTTTAATCCATATAACTCCTAACCCTTATCATTGCTAACCCATATAACCATTAACACTTATAACACTTAATCCATGATTCATATTACATATAACCTCAATAGTTTGTACCCCTTAACCCTTGACACTTAACCCCTATACATTATATATCATGTATTACCCTTAACCCATATACATATTAATCAATAACACTAAAAAAACTTAACCTCCATAATCCTTAATCTCTATAACCCATAGACCCTATTCTATAAATATAACCATTAATCCCTACATTATGATATAAACCATAACCCCTAACATAAATGATATAACACCTACAATTAACACTTGTAACCTGTTGCTAGCACCAGAAGTCACTTCTGGATTGCAGCAGGAGTAATCATGATACCCATCAGTTTATGTCACGATTTGTTTATAAAAAGGGTGATCGACTGGAAGTAAACTTAGTACGATATCATTTTAACTCAAAATCTTGGACTAATGCTATGCATGGACAGGTGAGGTCTTAATTTAACTTCAGATAGTAAGTTGTAATAAGGGTGAGTAGGAGGAAGACTTATGTGAGAAGGTGCAAAGGTCTGTTGTGGGCATCAAGCTTCCAACAACTCGAAGAGGAAGAATTTAAACACAAGAACTTCTTGTATTCAAATCACAAGAACATTAAAAGAAATCATAACAGCATTACCATAAAACATTTATATAACATTGTCACAATGCTTCATGTGACTTAGTCAAGAATAAACTCTTTGAACGTTAGATGGAAACCAGATGGAATAAGAAGATGGTTGTCATTAAACAAGAAGTTTCACTTATAGATACATAACCTGGGAAAACCAGTGCTTCATCAAAACTTTACAGCAGGGAGCTTGGCTCTACCAATGATAGATACAAAAAAAGGCAAAAATGCCTACATAAACTTGGAACTATCTCATACTCTCTGAAACACCATCATGTCAGGAGATAAATGCTTGACATTGAGGAGATTCTTTGTCAGGATACACATGCAAACGTGGGCAGACTGCCCATGCAGTCTTCTGATGGACACGATCTTTGTCAGAAAGGACTGACAGTCACCTCTACGCTTGTATTTTCTCGACTTTCCATTTAAGGGAGGAGACGATGTCTCACCCACCTTCTAGATTTGCATTAACTGATTCTCTGGATTTGGAAAGACTCTGGTCAACTCTGCTCCTGCAGGATGTGGCGGTCTCCCTTTGGCTGCTGCTGCTTTGYTGGGAAGCTACAAGGAGGYCCTTCTTGATGTCATGGAAGAGGATAACACGGGGCACATGAAACAAAATGTTTTAATGAGGAGGGGACACAAGAAGTGGCGCTTCAATCTATGTGGCATGGGAGTGAAGGGAGGGGAGGCCATGTGGACAAGCGCGGTGGAGGGAAATCGATCAGGTGGGCGAGTGGTAAGACCTRTGGACACTAAGGTGGAGGTAGCAGGTGACAAAGACATGGGGTTACAAGTGTCAATAGAAAGAGGGACGAAAKAAAAGAGGACATGACACTTGGAAAGGTAGAGGACGGGTGTATGGTGCTGACTTGGGGAGGAAAGAGGGTGTGATGGTGAAGGGAATGTGAAGACAGTCGGTTAGGGAGGAGATGACCGAGAGTGAGAGACACATGGAAGGAGGTGAGAGGAAGATGAGTGATTTCGAGATGGTGATAGGTCGGGAAGGCAATGAGTGGGAGACAGATGGAAGGATAGGACTGGTGGGTGGGCTTGGGAGGTAGTTTTCAGGATAGCAAGGGGCCCACATGAGAACCGGTTAATTCAAAACCCCCCACTATGTTAAAGGCAGAAGAGCAAGGGGGGTTCAGAATT
>JASDQU010100931.1:361533-389765 GCA_032191745.1 Picea mariana | reverse complement strand
CTAAAGGAAGAATGACAGGGGGGGTTCGGAATCAAACCTCATCCATATATCTGGGTGCATGGATCAAGTCCGCCCAGATCTACGCCTTTTTTAAATCATACGTGCCTGTTCATGAAACTTAGAACAGGTGGGTTTTCGACCCTCTTATTTTCATTTTTTCTGCCAAAGGGGGCATTCACTAGGAGAAAATCCTTTTTACAACATTAGGTGATAACATCAGGCTCCATGGGGGATGGCACACCCCCTGTGGGTTTCCTAGAACGTCTTTTGCAGCTTCAGTGCCTTGTTGTTGGGCTATGGAGTCCCTTATTGAAACCGAACACAAACATAAAAAAATATTTACAAAAATGGCAGAGCCACTCGAGTCTCAAACAAAACATTTCTTCAGGAAATGCCCATTCGCAGGGCCATTAGAAACCTCCTCGCCTTCCAAATCTTGCAACTTGTAGGTGTTATTTAAAAGTACTTTAGATATTTTGAAGGGCCCAATCCAGAGGGCTTAAAACTTGTTGTGCTTGCCTCTATCCTGCCTGGGCACATCCCACTTAAACACCAGATCTCCCAGCTCAAATTCCTCTTTTCTAACCTTCCTGTCAAAGGCATGTTTGATCTTCTACTGATGACTGTGAGCTCTATCCATTGCCTGCTCCCTGGTCTGCTTCACTTCCACGAGTTGATGAATTATTCTAACCATATGGTTAGGCTCTCCTCCATAACCTTGAAATCATTTCACTACAAGTAAAGACAACTGAGTGGGAAATACATCTTTTGTCCCATAAACAAGTTGAAAAGGGGAGGTGCCCATGGATTTTTTTGTTGTCACTTGATCAGCCCACAAAGAGAATTTGAGTTTAGAATCCCATGCCTTCTTATTATCTTCCAACAATATTTTAATGAGATTGATCAGGATTTTATTGGAAGGCTCTGCCAATCCATTTCCTTGAGGATAATAGGGAGTGGAATAAATCAGTGAAATCTCAAAATTCTCATAGAACTTAACCATATGCTCAGACCTTAAAGAGGCAGCATTATCAGTGAAAATCCTACTGGGGTAGACAAACCTTGCCATGATATCCTCTAGGAAGCTGATGATAACTTTGTGTGAAGTACTCCTAGCGGGGATAGCTTCTATCCACTTGGTAAAATAGTCTATTGCATTCAGGATTCATCTGTGTTGGCCACTTGAGGGAGGATGAATCTCTCTAATGAAGTTCAACTCCCATTGTTGAAAGGGTGATGTAGCTACTATAGGCTTTAGTGGAAGAGATGTGAGCTACTGCTTTCCTGAAAACCATTGGCATTTGATGCAAACTCTGACCTCTCTGCAAACATCAGTGAATAAGGTGGGCTAGTAGTACCCATCCCTGATATTTTTGTGGGCTGTGGTCTTCCAGAAATGGTTTCCCCCACATAGGCTTCCATGGTAATCAAACATAACTCTTTGGTCCTCTTGTGGATTCAGACATCTCGGAAGCACTCCCATAGGGTCTTTCCAATATAAAACCCGGTCAATAAGGCAATACCTGACTGCCTTGAGATTTAAATCTCTTGCCTTGCTTTTCCCTGCTCCATCAGGGGGTTTCAATTCTAGCAGAAAATATATAATGTCTCTATACCAAGTGCACTATGTCGGTGATAAACCACCCTGAGAGATTTTGTTGGATAAATCAACTTGTTGATTTTCTGAATAAGCATTGATGAAGCTAACCCCCAAGGCATTATAACTGGATTCAGCTAGCAACTTAGCTAAACCCTGACCTTTAACCAACTTGGTGGGCTTAATCTTCAGGTCAAACTCAAGGATCTTGGAAATCCACTTGCTTCTTTTCTCGTCTATGTCAGTATGAATGAGAATGTCCTTCATAGAAGCTGAAGGAACATATGCAATGATTTTTTAATGAAAAACATAGACTCTGAAGGCTTTAAGGGCCTTGACGAAGGCATAGGCTTGCTTCTCCATTATGTCATATTTGACCTCTGCATCTCTTAATGCCGTGCTGAAAAATGAAATGGGTTGCTCCAGCCCTTCAACATTCTTCTATAATACAACATCTTCTACTGTGTCAAATGAAGCAAAGGAGAAAATTAGAAATTCCTTGGAATAATCAGGACTGATCAACACAAGTGCCTCAGTCAATGCTTGTTTGATTTGGTTAAAATATTCTCTGGGCTCAACAATCCATTTTATTTCATTTCCCTTTCTGATCATGGTTGTGATGTGCTTCACCAACTCAACAAAATTTGAGACAAACCTCCTCAGAAAGTTGATCTTTCCCAGAAAAATTTGGACTTCTTTTTTGGACCTGAGGAGTGATAGGATATGAATTGCTTCTACCCTGTTGGGATCAATTCTCACTCCCTTGATTGATACTATATGGACTAAAAAATTCCCCTCTTTCATAGCAAACAAATATTTCTTTGGGTTTAAAGAAAGGCCAAACCTTCTACATTTCAAGAAAACCTCCCTCAAGTGACAATAGTGCTCTTTATCATATCTGGAGAAGACAGTGATTTCATCCAAATAGATCACCACAAACTAATCTTTCTCTCCAATGAAGGATATGTCCATGGCTTGCTGAAATGTTGCTCCTGCATGCATCAATCCAAAAGGCATTTTGGCATACATGAATGTGCCCCAAGGAGTGGTGAAGGAGGTTTTTTCTCTATCCTCAGGCATGACTGATATCTGATTGTAGCTAGAAAACCCATCAATCATGGATATCCTGGATGCACCAGTTACCCTCTGCAATATGTGTTCCATCTTAGGTAGAGTGTAATTGTCCTTTCTGGAGCTCCTGTTCAGGTTCCTGAAATCAACACAAAGTCTGATTTCTCCACTCTTCTTTCTTACTGGCACTAGATTAGCCACCCACTCAGAATATCTCGAAGGGACTATGATTTGAGCATCCAATAGCTTCTTTACTTCTTTCTCCATGACAGGAAACAACGTTGGATTAATCTATCTTATCTTCTTCCTGAATGGCTTAGCCTCTTCTTTCAGTGGGATCTTATGCTCAATGATAGTTGTGTCATATGTCTTGAAGTCTTCATAGGTCTAGATGAACACATCAGAAAATTCTTTTAATAACTTAGCATACTCGGCTCTCTGCTCCCTTGACAGGATTCTTGACAACTTGACGAACCTAGGATCCTCCTCTATGCCAATATTTCATTCAATTACATCAGCATCCCCATTTGAAACCTCACCCTTCACTGCCACATCATTCCCATCGAACAATCTTTCTAAAGGAACTGGTCCCTTTGGAATGTGATTTTTAGGCAACTGAACAATATGGTGATTAGAAATTTTATGTAAATACCTCAGGGTGATAGTTACCTTCGGGATCAAGATCTTGATCAATGCGCAATGCAAAGAATTCATCAACAGACTCAAGAAATTTTCTAATTTCAAGATCATCATTGAATGCCTTCCAATTCTTAATATTCTCCGATACAGATGGCCTATATCTTATCTCAACATCATACTTGATCCTAGGTGGTAGAGGTATCCTAAACTGGCTAGCTGAGACAACTAGGGAATCAGCCAAAGTATTTTCTTCTCTTGAAATAAAAGAATTGTTGAAAGATGAGAATAAATTATCAATTAGGTCCCACACCTCATTTTTGTAATTTCTAGGTCGAGGATGTTTAGCCCAATAAGCATTTCTAACCTATTGGACTATCAACTTAGCATCTCTGAACACTACTACCTCTTCAATTCCCATTTATTTTGTATCCCTTAAACCTAAAACAAGAGCTTCATATTCTGCCACATTATTGGTAGTTTCAAACTCTAGCTTGTATGACAGGGATACAGTTCCTGACAAGGTGATACAAAAACCACTCTGACACCAACACCTTCACTATAAGAGGCTCCGTCGAAGAACATATTCCACACAGAGGTAGTTGGAGGAGGTATTTCATGATAAGAAATGGGTTGCTTGCTGATTTCAAGAAGGACTTCATGAGCATCAGTGAGATGTAACAAACTAGACCCCAAATCAATGTCAAGTGCAAAGATAGGATGATTAGTGGGGTCTGCTTCATCACTGACAATGTAGGCCAACTAAGCTTATCTATACAATATTTTGTGTTCCCCTCCAAAGAATGGAATGGTGGCATATGTGATTTTCATCTGTAATGTCCTTCCAACATTTTTAATCCAAGATCTTGACAACAACATGCCAAACTTGGGTGGAACATCAGCTACTACAATGTCCACGACCACACTCTTCATGGGCAGCTGAAATAAGGACACCACTAGGTATTTGATGACTCCAAGACATTTCACCCTCCTTGAATCAAAAGAGTACAAATCATGATAGGCCTTGGTTACTTCCAGTCCCAATTATTTCATGACTGTTTTGGGCATGAGGTTATGGGAAGCCCCTAAATCCATTAGGCAGTTATGCAACACCTTATCGTGTATGTTCAGGGATGTGTAGAAGGGAGGGGATGAATCATCTCTATCTTCTACCATGGGACCTAGGATGAATGTTTACTTTTCAACTTGGAGATTTACTGAGTCTGTGGTAAGATGAGGTAGCTCGGACTGCAACAGTTTAGAGAGGGACCTTTTGAAATATTCATTTTTAACTAGTTTTGAGAGGGGTACAGGAATTCTAATTTTTTGAATTTCATGCTCAAAATTAAAGGAGGAATGAGGCTTAGGAATTTCCCTTACCTTAGGGATAGGGTCTTTGGCTATTGGCGAAATATTATGAGTTTTATTTTTCTTGGTAGTGAGTGCTACAGGCTTAGCAGGCCTTTCTTCTATGATAGGCTGATCAAAGATATCAGACTTCCCTTCATTCTTCTTTGACCTGAGGATATATCTGTTAGGACTGTTGTCCTTGGCCTTCCCCCCATTACTCAGTTCAATTATTTGACTATTCATGAGGGATTATTCATATGCAGATTGAGTCAAATGTGGAAAAGGGGAGGTGTCTTCAATACAGTGATTTTCAGGACCAAGCGCATCCATCTCCTCTCCTTCCTCCTCAGCAACAAGGTTATTTTGGAGAGGAGTTTGAATTATTTGATAATCTCTATCTTTGTTCCTCTGTTCCCTTGGCATCATCTGAGGAACATTGTTCTTATGCCTTCTGAAGCCTCTACTATCAATATTTTGGGAATTTCTGTATATAGGATTCCCTTCTAACTCTCACCTTTCCATCTTAGCTGAAAGTGATTTAAACACCTTAGCTACTTCATCCATCTGAGGGGGGAGGGCAGAGGAATCAGATGTGGAGTCTTCAGATCTTCTCCTGGGTATGTCTCTGTCGGTCTTATCACTAATTTTATCAACAACCAATATATTTGACTCAACTTCCACAACCGAGTCCTGCATGTGAGCCAGGGAAGTGGCTTGTCTTTCCCTCAACAAAAGGCGGAAATATGGGTCAAAAGAACTGGCATAAGTAATTTTGGTTGAATCTTTTGAGGGATTTATCTCAACAGGGATTTTATGGTACATCTTATTGAACCTCTTGGAGAATTCGAAGACAAATTCTCCTTCCTTTCTCTTTAAAGACCCAAACTCTGTCATGTAATACATGACGTCTTTCTTATCTCCCCACTGTCTCAAGAAGGCATTATCCAAATCCTCTATCCCATTGATAGATCCAGGAGGCAGGGCCCTAAACCACTTTCTAGCCTCACCTTCAAGGCTATGAACAAAAATCCTCATCCATACATCTGCATGCATGATGACATGATGATCTTTAAAACTGTAAAAGGCTTCAAGGTGTTCTTTTGCAGTTATATCTCCTTCTCTTGTAAACTTGGGCTGCTGCTTGAGGTAGCCATCTGTTGGAAGGGCATTGGGTGGCTGAGGAAATACAAGGGGAGCATACTTGGAAGCTATTATAGCTTCCATCTTGGTCATGGGGGGATTTTCTCCTGCCATAGGAATATTAAGTGGAGGAGAACTAGGAGGAGAAGGAGTTTGAACAAGGGATACAGGAACTGAGCTTCCAGGTGGAAAGGGAAACAATGGAGTATTCAGATAAAAGGCTACGGGGCTTGAGTTAGTATATGTTTCTCTCTCTACAGTAGCAGGAATAGTAATAAGAGGAGGGGTCTTAAAGCTTGGGTTAGGAAAATATTCCAAGTTCCTTGGTCTAGACCAGGCTGCGACATCAGGGGAGATAAGAGAGTGACAAGAGTTTCTCCCTCCGATGTAAGACCAAGGGAAGGGAACTCAGCAGTAACACTCCCAAAGTTCAGAAAATGAGAGACTTCAGTAAAAGGTTTTCTAGAAAACTGAGAAGTAGACAACGGAGTTTCTAACATAGGAGAGAGAGAATTATCAAAAATACTTGGTTCAATAGCCGAAGCTCCTTCTCCGAGGGCCTTTTATTTTCTAATAATTTTCTCCATATCAGCTTCAGGCATAACTAGAGGTAGTTGTGGATGGGACCGTGTGTGTCTGACTCTAGAAGCCACAACTGAAACATCAGGTTCACCACACTGGAGTCGTCAAAATGGAGTCTCCAGGTGCACAGTAGAAATCTTGTAGGGCTCTGATACCTGATGTACCGTTAGAATCAAATGCTCAATGTCATTCAATCCAGGGGAAAATCTTCAACTTTTTCCCCGACAACAGTGCTATAAATGTTAGCACTAGAAGTCATTCCTGGATTCCAGCAGGAGTAAGCCTGATACCCATTATTTTATGTCATGATTTGTTTATAAAAAGGGTGATCGAATGGAACTAAACTCAGTACGATATCGTTTTAACTCAGAATCCTGGACTAAGGCTATGCATGAACAAGTAAGGTCTTAATTTAACTTCATAAAATAAGTTGTAATAAGGGTGAGTAGGAGGAAGACTTATGTGAGAAGGTGCAAAGGTCTGTTATGAGCATCAAAATTCCAACAACCCAAAGAGGAAGAATTTAAACACAAGAAATTCTTGTATTCAAATCACAAGAAAATTAAAAGAAATCATAACAACGTTACCATAAAAAATTTATATAACACTGTCACAATGCTTCATGTGACTCACTCAATAAAGAACTCTTTCAACCTTATATGGAAACCAGATGGAATATGAAGTTGTCTTTCGTTAAACAAGAAGTTTCACTTATAGATAAATAACTAGGGAAAACCAGTGCTTCGTAAAAAATTTACAGTAGGGAGCTTGGCTCTACCAACGATAGATACAAAAAACGGAAAAAATGCCTACATAAACTTGGAACTATCTCGAACTCCCTAAAACACCATCATGTCATGATATCAATGCTTGACGTTGAGGATCTTCTCTGTCAGGCTGCGCATGAAGACATCGGGTAGACTACCCATGCAGTCTTTTGATGGATGTGATCTTTGTCAGAAAGGACTGACAGTCACCTCTGCGCTTGTCTTTTCTCGTCTTTCCATTTAAGGGAGGAAACAATGTCTCACCCACCTTTCAAATTTTCATTAACTGATTCTTGGGATTTGGAAAGACTCTGGTCAAATTTTCTCCTACAGGACATGGCGGTCTCCCTTTGGCTACTGCTGCTTTGCGGGGAAGCTACAAGGAGGCCCTATCTATTTTCATGGATGAGGATAACAAGAGGCGCATGACACAAAATGGTTTAATGAGGGGGGAACACAGGAAGTGGCAATTCAATCTGCATGGCATGGGAGTGAAGGGAGGTGTGGCCATGTGGATAGATGCGGCGGAGGGAAATAGATCAAGTGGACGAGTTTTAAGACTTGTGGACGTTGAGGTGGAGGTAGCAGGTGATTGAGACATGGGGGTACAGGTGTCAGAAGAAAGAGGGATGGAAGAAAATAAGAAATGACACCTGGAAAGGTAGAGGACGGGTGTATGGTGTTGACTTGGCGAGGAAGGAGGGTGTGATAATGAAGGGAAAGTGAAGATAGTTAGTTAGGGAGGAGATGACTAGGAGTGAGAGACACATGCCAGGAGGTGAGAGGATGATGAGTGATTTCTATACAGTGATAGGTCGGGAAGACAATGAGTGGGGGATATATGGAAGGATAGGACTGGCGGGCGGGCTTGAGAGGCAGCGGTTAGGATAGAGAGGGGCCCACATGAGAACCAATTAATTCCGGACCCCTGACCCCAACGTTAAAGGAAAAAGATCAGGGGGGGTCCAGAATTGGACGTCAGCCATAGATTTGGGCTCTTTAATCCCAGCCGTTCAAACTTGCGTAGCACCATATCGGGACCCCCCCCCCCCACACTAATGGAAGAACGGCAGGGGGGTCTGGAATCATACCTCATCCATATATATGGGTGCGTGAATCATGACCGCCTAGATCTACACCCATTTTAAATCATGCGCGCATGCTCAAGAAACTTAGGACAAGTGGGTTTTCAACCCGCTTATTGTCATTTTTTCTTCCAAAGGGGGCATTCGCTAGGAAAACATCCTTTTTAGAAAATTAGGTGATAACACCCACAACATCTAAACATTATAATCCCTACAACAATTAATTTCTAGAACTCATGAATTATGATTTTATAGCCCTTATAACACTTAAATATTATAATCTTTATATCCACTAACTATATATATTCATTATAATCCATGATCCATATAATAATTAGGCCTTGGAACCCCTATCCCCACATCCCTAAACCCTGTAAAACCTCATAACTATATCCCTTATAACATTTAATCTATAACTCTAGTAACCCATACAATAAATTTCATAACCAACCCTTTTAACCACTAACAAAATTGTTAACCCTTCTAATCATTAAGTCTTAATATAACCTATAACCCCTACAACTCTTAGCATATCCCCTATAACTCATAAAACATAACATTTATAAAATATGTCACCCTTAACTCATGTCACTTATATCACCCTTAACAACTATCACTTATATGTCCTAACCCCTATAACATTTTCACCCTAACCCATAACCCCTTTAAAGTTTAACATTTTTAACCCTTAACCACTATTAATCCTAACCCTTATACTTCACAACTGCTATAGTGACTAATTGTAATGGCCGAATTAATTTAAACAACCATTAATTTACAACACAACAGTAAAATTTAAAAGTTACCTTCATTTAGCACATTCGCCATCAAATATATATCAATGATTATAAAATTAATTAATCATAATGGAAAACAATGCATAAATTTAGATAAATACCTGAACCTGATGCTATTATCCCTCCTTTTGTCCGCAGCTTTCCTCCTTGATCTCTTATGAACATTGCCCAAATCCATTCCTCCCTGCCAACTAGGTAGCTCCCTAGCTCCAGGATATCAACGGATATCCTGGCCCCCGTGCCCAAAACCCCCAGCAACTCCGGTGCACTGTATCAATCTCACTCTCAAAATTTCACCTCCCTCTCTGCAAATCCCAGAGCTCCCAAAATCCATCCCCCAACTCCCATAGAATGCCTCCCGTCCAACTCCTTCCCTTCCTTATCCCTCCTTCACCGACTTTCCTCCCCCTCATTAATTTCCTTATCTCCCCCTTTAATATCTTATCCCATTCTTTAATTTCTTATCCCCTCCCTCATGCGTAAAGCATTTTAATTAAACAATTTAAAATTATTAATCCCCCCTTAAATTATTACCAATATCATTGAGTGTGATATGTAATAATTAATTAATTAATTAATTAATCAAAAGTTAAAAACAATTAATTAATAAATAAATAATCAATCAATATTATTAATACTAATCACTCTTTAATTAAAACCATATTAGGACAATTAATTATCTAATAAATTTTACTTAATAATCCCTAAGCATGTATTCATCTAGGGTTGTTACACTAATATAACCCAAACACTTATAACCTTTAATGAATAACAACTATAATTGTTAATGCCATACATAAATCATAATCATAATCTTCATTATCCTATTACGCATAATAACTTACACATAACCCATTTAAACCCTATGAACTAATGTTTTAACCCCAAACATATAACCTTTATAACCCCCAACGCATATAACCACGGATGCATATAACCCCTATCATTTAATCAATTACTGATCTAGGTGGATATTGGTGGCCACCCACCAATTCCAATTGGCTCCTTTTCACAATTTTAGTTCAGCACGTTCTTATGTAATTATTTTTAATTGTGGCTTCTACACTTTTAGGGTTGTTTGAATAGCTACACATATTCCAGGTGGATATTGGTGGCTTCCCACCTAATCCAACATGATAATTTTGGAATTTTTCATGTCAGTACATCTTTGTGTACTTCCAGGGCCGTTTTGGGGTCCTAAACAATGTTTTGTTTTGATTTCCACAGTCAAAATGTAGACAAAGTTACATTTTGATGGCATAATGTGTAGTTCTGGAAAATATCTTTCCAACAGGCTATCATGTGCATCAAACAGAGGTTGTATGAAAACGTTATGACCACGAGAAGTTGAGGTACTAACTAGCCCATCAGGGCCCACATAAATTTGGCGTTTCATCTCCTAGGGTTAGGTTTTTGGATGTCGAGGGTTTTGGAATTCATGAGTAATGTAAAAAGGGCCTATGGAGCCTCATTGTAATCATTTTTCTCAGACAGATGCACGTAGAAGCCACATCTCTTCTTAGAGATAGCTACCACCATTCAAGCAAGTTGTTTTCAGTTCTGGATTTTTACAATTTCAACCTATTTTATTTATTCAATAGAAGTTATTTTTCATTGGATATATATTATCATCTTTGTATCTTTGTGTTATTGTATTCAGTCTATTATTAATTTCATTTCACTCATAAATATGGATCAGTGGTATCAGAGCGGTCTTCTCTTACTTTATTTTTCTTTGTGCATGTCTGTGACAAGATCTGGGTACAAGAAGTTGGGACTCAAACCAATTGAGCCTTTGCAATATCAATCGTGTCGAGCCCAAAAACAACCCATGGGGGATGAAAAGAAATATGATGGAGCTGGAGATCCTTTTAAAATGTTGCTTGAGGAAGCCCTTGGGTGACAAAGGAACAAAATGATGGACAACTTTGCATAGATCCTTCAACGCCTACCCACAGAAGAGGCATCTTCATCAAGTAGCCATGCAACCTCCTTCAAGGTACAAGTAAATTTTTATATTCCATTATTTGAAGGACTGATAGATGCAAATGTTGTAAATAAATGGTTGAATCTGCTCGAAGGGTATTTTTCGGTCCAAAATTTTTCCGATAGGGGAAATATTACTTTTTCCCTCCTCAAGACCATCCCCCATGTTAAGGAATTGTGGGATACCTACTATGAGAAAAGGGCCATAGATGAATCTGCAATATTTTCGGTTGCCCCCACATGGTATTATTTTAGGGATGCCATTAAATAAAATTACTACATTGTTGGAAGCTACGAGAACCAATACACATGATGGACCACCCTGCATCAGGAAAGGGACCAAACAATAATAGATTTCACCAATAATTTTCATACCCTACACACCAAATTGGGTATCAAAGACTCCAAATGACATCTCGTGCTCAAATATTGTGGCTTTCTGCATAGATACATTCAAACATAAATGGATTTTATGGACATCGCATAATTGGTTATGGCTTATAGATATGTTGTCAAGATCAAGCAAAAATTTAAGCAAAAGTGGCGAGAGTTTGGATCTACAAAATCCTCATAGCTTAAGTAAATGAAAATGTACTTAAGATGGTGAGTTTTTTTATATAATTTTTCTATGCACCTTCCATGGTATAATGCTTACATGTAGTGCGCACTAAAATGATGAAGTGTGCACATTCCAGGATACTGCATGCAACAAAATTAAGTGTGCGCGACTTTGAGGCCAGGGAGACTTTGTATATATGTTGTGTTGTATAGGTTGGTGAGACAGTTATTATAATATAGGAGGATTATGTATTGAATTAGGCCGGAGAGCCTAGATGGTAGACGCTAGTGAGTCTATTTTTGTATATGTCTTATCATTAATATAAAATAAATCGTTGCATGTAGACCGACCACGATAAAAGAGTATGGGGGACTAAATTCCACTAGTTAGGGAAAGGGGGGGATAAAATTTAAGGAAAATGGATAATCTAGGGAGCTTAAGACAAAAAGGGAATATTATATTAATATTCCTTAAAGTTGTAATGAACCCAATCGTTACAACTACAAGCAAAGCAAGAAGTGCAATTTATTTTTTTTATGCAGGAAGACAAATATGACAACAATTGAACCACACAACCCCATGATGAACACATGCACTCAGATCGGGAAATAGACAACAATGACTCAATGCACTAGCACAACGATCAACTGAGTGAAACATGTGTAAATAAAAAAGATAGAAACAACTACCTGTCGAACACACAACATGACAACGCTTACAAGCTAAGGACAACATCCACAATCCCGACACAACGGTCCCAACGACCAGTCACTAGAACCTCTATGTCATGCAAAACCCAATGCATGAAGGCGTTACAACCCAAGCACCAACAAAGGACTTACAACGATCAACACGCCCACAATGAGAAGCACGGACTCTGGCCAAATTATCCTTCGCCTCTATCCAATAGGGCATGCCATGATCCCCTCATGAGGAATCATGTTGCCCCCAGGTTATAGGCATGAAAAAAACCCTGACGCAACGTAACCTATATGGACCAAGGACTCTACATGAATCCAATGTGCTAGGAGCCGAGTTATTGAGAACAAGACTACACCCACACCCCAAGCAATAGGTCGACATGATGCAAGATGACGTCATTCAAAAGAAAAAGCACAAGCTATTACATGACTTCGCCAACAAACCAAACCATTAACTGTTAAGAAAGATGTCTAAATGCGAAGGAGCGAACTGTTACCTAATTACTATGGTCATAAATGTTATCATAAGGTGAACCTAGTTAGGCACTGAACAACATCCAGAAACACTGATTAACAAATACCTATTGTCCAATAATTAAGTGAACTATTGATCTACGCTTCTTATATAATAATTGACTTGCTGTCTAATTTAGCAAGTCTAAATTAATCAATAATTACAAATCTAATTTAACAATATTAACAATATCAATATATAACATCAATTTGCAATCAGTAAATGGAGGGTATGGCTGACACAAATATAGATGAATTCATCGAGAAAGAAAAGTTTATGTTGTTGTCGTTACACATTAAAAACGCGGACATTCGCATGGTAAACACAGTCAATCATAGGGTAAAATGCAGCCATTCATAGGGTAAAAACTTAGTCATCTTAAGGTAAAACACAATCATTCTCATGGAAGAAAAAAATGCATTCAATCTTCTTGCTATCATTTATTAATGCATGGTATCATTGCACCATACATCTAATTCCACTGTCAAAAGAATACCGATCAATGACAGTATTTTTCTGTCCAAAATGTTGTTGTTATTACAATGGTTGTCATCATAAATGTAAAATCATTGGTTTAAATTACACTGTCAACAACCCGCAATGTTTAAATACATTAATGGAATTTAAAAACTCTATGGAGTTAATTGATGCCATTAAGCACTGTGTAAAGACTCTACGAAATTAATACATTCCATTTAATAGCTGCATAATAATTCGTAGAGTAAAAAAAAACATAACCACAATAGCAGAGGTAAACAATAGCCATTCAAGCCAATCCATTCATTGCCAATCAATGAAATACATGCTATGGTAAGGGTCGGGTGAAACGCAGACAATTAAATAGTAACTCGCAGCTAAATATATATGAAAATAACATTGAATTTTGCACCCAAGCAAAGTAAAATAATGCAAGTTCGCAGTTAATGGAACGGTAAAAATTGCAGCGTAAAATTTGCCATCAATGTAATAAATTGCAGAGGAACTTCCCAGGCCAGATGTAGTGAAAGTGCAAGGTAAATTCGCCATCAAAATGCATTAAATTGTAGAGGAAAAATTAGTGGTTGAATGTATAAGAAATGCAGGGTAATTTCATCATCCAAACATAATGAATTGCAAAAGAAAAAATTCAAGGTTTAGTGTATTGAAATGCATAGATACCAGATGCAACGCAGAATATCACTATCATTCTCTGCATGGTTTGCAAAAACTAAAAACGCAGACATTAAAATGTAGACCTTCATTTCCATAAAAACGTAGCCAATACATAAATTCACATGTGAATTGGCTATGTACAATAAAAGTGAATAATAGGTAAGGAAAAACGTTGTCATACAATGGGAAGCTGTCAAATAAATGAATTTAATCATAGTCACAAAATTTTAAAACAAACACTGTCATTCAAGTGAACAACGCTGAGAGTTTTCCACTCAAGAGCTGAGAATTGTCATGAAAATCGCAGAGAGAAAGGATGAACAATACGCAGAGGTATTCAAACACAAGAAGGTGCAAGACAATATTTCAACTAGGAACAATCAACAGGGGTAGACAATTGAGAGAAGCTATTCTTCACTCATCATCCACGCACATAAAAGTAGGGCATTAGAATCTATAGGTCTTTTAACACTGAAGTGATGACCTTCAATTCGACTCCTGGCCGACTGCTTAGGCATGGACTAATGATCTAGGGACGAGGACAAAAGATAAATCACAATCTCATAATAATAAATAAAAGAAAATAGAACAGTCATAGCAATCAGGGATCGGTTTCCAAGGAAATCAATTCAATGCAGCGAGCATAAAGCTATGATGACTTTAAGTCCTCGATTGAAAACGATGAGTAAAACACAATTATTTTTTTTACACAATAGAAGTACAGTAATGAAAGTGCAAAAAAAATATTAATCTACCATTCAAAATGAAAGAAGGTGTACCGTAGCCCAAGGTGACAACTCCGAGTCATTGTCTCGCATGTGCTCTCTCCAACTCCCGCTTGCTGACTGATGTGACTTTACTGGTACCTCCTAGCCAACGCTAGGGGTACTCTTCTACCCCCTCAACCCCCTGAGCCACAAAGGGGCCATGCACACTAAACCAAAGAACAACTAGCAACTAGCTCGCCTCTCAAGGCTGAGCTACCACTTGTTACCTGAGCTGGGTATCCCAACTCCCACAAGATAAGTTAGTCAAGACAAAAATTTTGTAGTGTAAAGTTACGCATCCAGAAGAGATCCATACTCTTCCTCCTCCATGCTTTTTATAGAGTTCCTAAGTGATTTCTTTCCCAAATTTCCATTTAATTTATTTTTCATTAATTTAATTCAAAAAAACCTCCCCTGTACACATGTCACCCATCCCCCCTAGTTGCACCATAAATTAATTTCATTAATTATTTAATTACTCCTATTTCCCTCACCCACCTGAAAGCATTCCTAAAATCGCTCCTAGGTGTCCCCATGATCCCTTAGACATTTTAAATGATTTACGCCATTACTAAATTCCTAGTTGAGTTCAATTTTAGAAGGTTCTTAAGGAAAGATTCCTTACTATGTCAGACAGTCAACTTTTTCCTTACCCTTCCCTTTTTCTTTATGTTTCCCCCTTTTTCCCTTAGTTTCTTATTTTTTTAAGCTTCCCTCTTTTCCCTTCTTAACTAAAACTCAAATTAGCAAGTGTAGAAAAATCACCTTTTACCCCTTTTTCTTTTTAATTAATAAATTTTAATTAGCATATGTAGAAAAACAATCAATTCCCTTTTAAAATTTCAATCCCTCAATATAATTTGATTTTAATAAATTAATCGAATTTCTTACTCCCTTCTCATCACATGTTTAATTATGATTATATTATTTTTTTTTTACCACAAGTATCACTTAGACCTAGATTTTAATTTCCTAGGTTGGGCGACATTTTTATTAGGGATTTTTTTTAAATATTACTTGACACATCATTCGTTCTAAGGCCATATAGGTTTATTCACCTAATATTTAAAAGTGTGACATGCCCTTTAGGATGCACTATGTACTCCAAGGGTTCCACTCACCTCACTATGTTTTCCTTGCGCGACGTGCCCTTCAGGACGCACTACGTGTTCCAAGGGTGCTACTCGCCTCTTTTTATTTTTCTTGTGCGACGTGCCCTTTAGGATGCACTACATGCTCCAAGGGTGCCACTCACCTCTTTACTGACTTGGTAGACATAAAAAAAAACCCGGAGTCAATACTCCACCAGGTGATCTTGTGGGAGACTAAGGGCCTCTAAGGGTTAAGGCCCCTTCCTTATTGTGTGCCCCTTAGAATCATCATGAGTGACTATCGCAGTATGCCCTCATGACATCGTGGGTCTTCTTGAACTAGGTAATCATCAACCTATATTTAGAGCCATGGCAGGAGTTCTACTAGGTTGTGGCAGGGCTGCTTTCCACACCTCTCCCTCAAAGTCTCTGGTTGTCGTGTGTGACCCCTCTACTCCACATGTGAGTTTGGTCGCTAAGCTATCGTCAACCTGCATCATCAACAGATCATGTCAGCAATAAAAATAAATCATCATAGCATCTAATCAGATGTGCATATGTCATATCAACAATAATCAAAACCAAATAGTCCACTCCCTAAATCGATCTAGATTCCAAGGGGTTTCATCGATGCCTCTACATCCTCGAGGTACAAAGTCCTGCACACTCAGGAGAACCCATTCAATAGAACTTGTCTATGTAAACACACAAAATAACATATCCAGAATGCCTCGTAATCATAATTAAACGACCAATAGGATAATAATCTGGATCACTTGCAAGCAAGTGTCCTCAAAGAACAAGTTCACTCAGTGTGTGCAAGAGAGGGATGTTACATACACCCCCTCTTGGTATAAACTTCGTCCCGAAGTTTCACAGTATATAAGTGACAAAATAATGTGTATCACAATATCATAAGTCTATCTATCAAATAAAAATGGAAATTGATGGTGCATATCATATGCATCCTCTCAGGTCATCGAGTGTTGACTATAGTTGTCCCACTAGACCTTGACCCAATCTACTTTTCGACATCGTAGCCATCAAATGCAATGATCCAGGATGTGGATCGGCTCAACCATGATCACCCCCTCATCCGATACCTGGAAGGAGCTCATGTCAATAACATGTGTAGCATCACTAATATAATGTCTAAAAACAGATACGTGAAAAACGTCGTGCATACACCTCAAATAATCAGGCAAGGCTAGTTGATAGGCCACGAGACCCTTCCTCTTCATAATCTTGAAAGGTCCCACAAACCTAGGAGAGAGTTTCTCTCCCTTTCCGAACTTGATCGAAATCTTATGTGATTTTACCTGCAAGAAGACTCGATTGCCAACTTTGTAATTATGGTTGACATGACGCGCATTGGCATAACTCTTCTACCAATCCTGTGCTTCTTTGATCCTTTGTATTATTGTTTGCATTTGATCTTCCATTTCTTGGATCACTTATGGTCCCACCAGGACCCTATCCTCAAGTCGATCCCAACTCAAAGGCGTCTGAAATGGTTGCCCATAAAGAAACTCGAAAGGTGTCATCTTAATGGTGCTTTAGTAACTATTGTTATAAGAAAATTCTACCAATGGAAAGAATTCCTCCCAATGCTTATGTTGGTCCATAATGTACATGCGCAACATGTCTTCCAAGACTTGGTTTGTTCGTTCGGTCTGCCTGTCTGTCTCAGGGTGATACGCAGTACTAAATTTAAGTTGGGTTCCCAAGGCCTCTTGGAAACTAGTCCAAAATCGTCCAGTAAACATCGATCCTCGATCAGATATAATTCTCTTAGGCATGCCATGCAGCCTCACAATATCACTGATGAAAACTCTAGCTATGTCAGGTTCCTGATACATTGTACGCATAGGAATAAAATCAGCACTCTTCGTCAGAGTGTTGACTACCACAAAAATCAAGTCATGGCTCCTTACCGTCAGTGGAAATCCAAAAATGAAATCCATCGAAATGACCCCCCATTTCGATTCCGAAATAACGTGAGGTTGTAGTAATCCCACTGGATGTATATGTTCATCCTTCACCTGCTGACATCCTAGACATTTGGCCACATAGTTGACTATGTCTTCCTTCATTCCCTTCTAAAAGAATAAGGGTTTAAGGCCCACCCTCATTTTCATGACTCCCGGGTGAGCCATGTACACTGCTATGTGAGTCTCATTTAGGATCAAACTCCTCAACTCATCGTTCGGTGGTACGTAAATCTGATTTTTAAATCTCAATAATCCATCGTCGTCAAATGTAAATCCTTCAAATCTTGGTACCATCATTGTGTTTTGCCCGACAAAATCCTTTACCTCTTTGTACCAATCATCGTTGCGTTGTAAAGTTAGAATCTTTTCACGTAGATTCGTCTGAAGCGGCAACACCGAAAATATGTGTTGTCTCTGACTCAATGCATCTACCACTTGGTTCATTGTTCCTTTTATGTAAGTAATATCGAAGTCGTACTCGCTAAGAAATTCCAACCAACGTCGTTGTCGTGTGTTCAGGTTGCTTTGCGTAAAGATGTGTTGTAGTCCACAGTGGTATGTTTTTAGTTCAAATTTTCATCCAATAAGGTAGTGTCTCTGCACCCTCAATGCATATACAATGGATAACAACTCCAAATCGTGTGTCACATAGTTCTCCTCATGCCATCTAAAATTCCTCGAGATGTAAGCGATCACTCAACCATATTGCATCAAGACTCTGCCTAAGCCTTCCTTGGATGCATCAGTGCATACCAAGAAGTCTGCATCCATGTCAGGTAACTTTAGTATCAATTTTGTTGTCAACAACTCTTTGAGCCTCTGAAATGCTTCTGTGCATTTCTCAGTCCAAACAAATTTCTTGTTCTTCTTATGCAATTCCATGATCAGATTTGCTATCTTAGAAAATCCCTCGATGAACCGTCGATAGTATCCTGCTAAACCCATGAAGCTATGCACTTCCTGGACATTCGTTAGTGCAATCCATTTCATAATATCCTTGATCTTTGTTGGATCCATGACGATACCGTCATCGGCGATGACATGCCCTAAGTAGTGAATCTTTGATTGATAAAACCATCATTTAGACAATTTCCCATACAATTTGTTCTCTCGCAGACACTGTAGTACTAAGTGCAAGTGATCATCATGATCCTCTATCGTCCGAGAGTAAATCAAAATATCGTTAATGAATACTTGGACCAACTTTTCCAAGTACTCATGAAACACCTCGTTCATCAAACTCATAAATACCCCTAGGGTGTTTGTCAGTCCAAACGATAAAACAGTAAACTCATAATGTCCAAACCTCATATTAAAGGTGGTCTTAGGGACATCATCCTCCTTGATCTGTAACTGGTGATACCTTGATCTCAAGTCGATCTTTGAAAACACTATCACACCCTTCATCTAATCAAACAAATCATCAATCCTTGGCAATGAATATTGATTCTTGATCATTGCCTTGTTCAATTGAAGGTAGTCAATGTAAAGTCTCCATAACCCATCATTCTTTCGTATGAAAAAAATAGGCACACCCCAAGGTGACACACTAGGACATATTAGTCCCAGGTCCAACAATTCCTTCAGTTGCATTCTCAACTCCTGTAACTCTGGGGTCGACATATGATAAGGCGTTCTCTCTATTGGTTCAGTCCCCATTTTTAGGTCTATGGTAAATTCCAATTTCCTCTCCGGAGGCATCCCAAGTAAATCCTCCGGGAAGATGTCTGTAAACTATCTCACCATGGGAAGATGTTCTAGACCTTTTGTTTCTCCCTTCTCATTTAAAGAAAGGATCACATAAATCTTACATCCCTTGCGCATTATCTTCCGTAGCTGCAAGGAAGAAATAAACCTCAAGGAAACTCCCTGGTTCTGACCTATAATCATGTGTATTTTTCCCTCATCATCGACCAAGCTCAACTGCTTCATCTTACAGTTGAGTATCGTCTCATGCGATTCCAACTAGTCCATATCGATCATGATGCCATAAGATCCTAAAATTGTGATGTACAGGTTGGCCCTAGTGAAAAATTCTCCCAGGTTAAGGGTACATCCCATAAACTTCCCTCCAACCTTTTGTTTGGCTCCCGAATCCATCTCTATAAAGATAAAGTCATCATGTTCGACTGCCTTTACCTTAATCCTTTTTAGTGCTACACCAGAAATAAAACTCTCGGTAGCACCAGGATCTATCAAAATACCAAGGGCCTAGTTAGCGATGGTACCTGATGTCTCGAGAATAGTTGACTGGTGCTCTGTCTGGCAGTTATTAACCACTACATGAATCCGATGGGCCTTTCCCAAATCTCCCATGGTAGTGGGTCCATCTGATCTAGATGCTCTAGTCCTCTCCACTGGGTAGTCATGCTGGTAGTGTGGCTCCCCACAAGTCCAACACCCCTTCTTTGGTCCAGTACTCCTGGTACCGGAAGTAGAAGCTGACGGCCCACCAGCCTGGAATCCTGGTTTGTCCTGTTGAACAGGCCTAAACTGTTGTTGCTGCTGATGTTGCGGTCCCTAGTAAGGAGTTCGTTTCTAAGGCGTTGGTCACCAAGGTGTAATGAAAGTGGATCCTCTCTAGAAGCCACGATATCCTCGAGTATGTCTAGCTAGTGTCTGATGCTGCTGCACACCAGATGACACCTTCCTTGTTGGTCTCGCTAGAGTCCTTCTATGAACCCCACTGATAAGCTCCTCCTCTACTATGAAGGCCTTCTAGGTGACATCATGCAAGGTATGAGGCATCAGAATCCTAACCTTTTCATGTGTGTTGACATTAAGGCCAAAGAAGAACTTGTTGACCTTAAGTTTCTCGGTATTAATATGTGGAGCATACCGAAGCAAATCCATAAAACAAGCCTCTTACTCGGGCACCATATGGTCACCCTGTCTCAAGGCATTGAACTTGTTGAGATGACTCTCAATGAATTCCTCTGATAGGCACCTCTCTTGGAATCATTCCTCAAATAGTTCCCATGACACATCTTCAACGACCATGTTCAATTGTGGCAGGAGCATCTTCCACCATATAAGAGAACTTCCCTTCAGTTCAAACACCACCATGCGGACCTTCATGTTGGAGGTATAGTCGTGAAGTGCAAAGCACATTGCCATATTCTCCAACCATGCCTCAGTGGCTGTGCCGTCCGAGGCACCAAAGAACTTGGGAAATTTGACCTTCTTGAGCTTACGGTGAATGATAACAGTACCTACCAGAGTGCGTGGTGGACCCTCAAGGGGTGCCATCCCCCTAGCCTCATCCCTGTCCAAACGGATGATCATTGCCTCAGACATCCACTAAAAAGACCTCATTAGCCCAACCACATCACCCACCGCTATCTTCTCTTGCCCGACAACCTGTTCGTCTCCCTAAGGGTTAGACCCCTTAGGCATGGATGCTACTGGGGGTGTCACACCTTCTCCCCTAGCACCTCGTTGTTTGCCTCCACGACATCCTATAACCATGATTACTTGCACGAATACAAGTCAACTTAAGTAGCAACATTATAATCAAATATCACATCAACAAATGTCGTAGTGATCCCAAGTCGTGGGTTGAACCCGCTCTGATACCATATGTAATGAACCCAATCGTTACGACTACAAGTGAAGCAAGAAGTGATTTTTTTTTTTTTTTTTTGGCAGGAAGGCAACTAGGAAAACAGTTGAACCACATAACCTGACGATGAACACATGCACGCAGATCAGGAAACATACAACAACAACTCAATGCACTAGCACAACGATCAACTGGGAGAAACATGTACAAATCAAAAGGATAGAAACGACTACCTGTCGAACACACAACACAATAACGATTACAAACTAAGGACAACATTCACAATCCTGACACAACAATCCCAACAACCAGTCACTAGAACCTATATGGCATACAAAACCCAACGCATGAAGGTGTTACAACCCAAGCGCCAACAATGGACTTACAATGATCAACACACCTACAACGGGAAGCACAAACTCTAACCAAGCTATCCTTCACCTCTATCCAATAGGGCGAGCCATGATCCCCTCATCAGGAATCATGACGTCCCCAAGTGATAAGCGCGAAAATAACCCTTGTGCAACGTAACCTATTTGGACCAAGGACTCTAGATGAATCCAACGCGCTAGGAGCTGAGTTACTAACAAGAATACTGCACCCACACCCCAAGCAATAGGTTGACAAGATGTAAGATGACATCATTCAAAATAAAAAGTGCAAGCTATTACATGACTTTGCCAACAAACCAAACCATTAATTGTTAAGCAAGATGTCTAAGTGCGAAGGAGCGAACTGTTACCTAGATACTATGGTCATAAATGTTATCATAAGGTGAACCTAGTTAGCCACTGAACAACATCAAGAAACGCTAATTAACAAATACCCACCATCCAATAATTAAGTGAACTACTTATCTACGCTTCTTATATAATAATCGACTTGCCATCTAATTTAGCAAGTCTAAATTAATCAATAATTACAAATCTAATTTAACAATATCTAAAAATATTAACAATATCAATATATAACACTATTAATATATAACTATTAACAATATTAATATATAACACTATTAACAATATTAATATCTAACTCTATAAACAATATCAATATATAGCACTATAATTATAACACTATTAACAATATTAATTTACAACATGTTGTCTAGCAATATTAACAGTATTAATGTATAACAAGTTACCTATTAAATTCGATGTCTACTAATAATTCTAACACTAATGATGGATAATAAAGATTTTAACACTAATGATGTAAAAGATGATATTGTTGTCTAATTTATATTGCCTTCCTTTAGACAACTATATATCACTCTATGCTGATAAAGTTGTAGATCACTCTATATATTGAATGTATGTTGTAGATCTCTATATAAGAATGCTTTAAATAAAACTCATATATATGTATTCAACGTTGTCAAAGGATTTTCTTTCTAATCAGAACGAAGATAATATTGTCTAACCAGCGCAGAGATAAATGATTTATATAAAACTTTCTCAACGAGTAATCAATTCACGATCAATAAATGGAGGGTATGGATGACACAAATATAGATGCATTCACCGAGTAAGAAAATCTTATGTTGTTTTTGTTACACATTAAAAATGCAAACATTCGCATGGTGAAGACACAGTCAATCACAGGGTAAAACACACCCATTCACGGGGTAAAAACGCAATCATCTTAAGGTAAAACACAATCATTCTCAGAGAAGAAAAACAACGTAGTCAATATTCTTGCTATCATTTATTAATGCCTAGTATCCCTACACCATACATCTAATTCCATTGTCAAAAGAATAGCTATCAATGATAGTAGTTTGTTGTCCAAAATGTAATTTTTATTACAATGGTTGTCATCATAAATGTAAAATCTTTGGTTTAAATTACACTGTCAACAACCCGTAGTGTTTAAATACAATAATGGAATTTAAAAACTCTACGGAGTTAATCAATGCCAGTAATTGTTGTGCAAAGACTCTATGAAATTAATACATTCCATTTAATAGTTGCATAATAATTCATAGTGTAAAAAAACATAAGTACAATGACAGAGGTAAACAATAGCCATTCAAGACAATCCAATCATTGCCAATCAATGCAATCCACACTATGGTAAGGGATGGGTGAAATGCAGACAATTAAATGGTAACTCACAACCAAATATATATGAAAATTGCATTGAAATTTGCACCCAAGCAAAGTAAAAATAATGCAAGTTCGTAGTCAATGGAACAGTAAAAATAGCAGCGTAAAATTTTCCATCAATGTAATAAATTGTAGAGGAATTTCGCAGGTGAGATGTAGTGAAAGCGCAAGGTAAATTTTCCATCAAAATGCATTAAATTGTAGAGGAAAAATCTTTGGTTGAATGTATTAGAAACGCAGGGTAATTTCGTCATCCAAACATAATGAATTGCAGAGGAAAAATTCGAGGTTTAGTGTATTGAAAGGCAGAGATACAAGATTCAACATAGAATATCACTATTATTCTCTGAGCAGTTTGCAAAAACTAAAAACACAGACATTAAAACGCAGACCTTCATTTCCATAAAAAATGTAGTCGATACATAAATTTACATTTGAATTGGCTATGTACAATCACAGTGAATAATAGGTAAGGAAAAACGTTGTCATACAATGGGAAGCTGTCAAATAAATGAATTTAATCATAGTCACTAAAGTTAAAAAGAAACACTTTCATTCAAGTGGACAACGCTGAGATTTTTCCACTCTAGCGCTGAGAACTGTCATGAAAATTGCAGAGAGAAAGGATGAACAATACACATAGGTATTCATACGCAAGAAGCCACAAGACAATCTTTCAACCAGGAACAATCAATAGGGGTAGACAGTTGGGCGAAAATATCCTTCGCTCATCATCCACGCACAAAAAACAAGAGCATTAGAATCTATAGGTCTATTAACACTAAAGTGATGAATGTTGATTCGGCTCCTAGCCGACTGCTCAAGCATGGACTGATGATCTAGGGATGAGGATGAAAGATAAAGAAAAATCTCATAATAATCAATAAAACAAAACAAAACAGTCATAACAATCAGGGATCGGTTGCCAAGGAAATCAATTCAATGCAACGAGCGTAAAGTTTTGATGAATTTAAGTCCTTGATTGAAAACGTTGAGTAAAACACTATTTTTTTTACACAATAGAAGTGCAGTAATGAAAGCGCAAGACCAATATTAATCTACCATTCAAAATGAAAGAAGGTGTACCGTAGCCCAAGGTAACAACTTTGAGTCATTGTCCCAGGCGCGCTCCATATAGCTCCCTCTTTCCAACCAATGTGACTTCACCGATACCTCCCAACCAATGCTAGGGGTACTCTTCTTCCCTTTAAGCCCCCCGAGATGCAAAGGGGCCACACACACTAAACCAAAGAACAAATAGCAACCAACTCACCTCTCAAGGTCGAGCTACCACTCATTTCCCGAGATGGGTATCCAAACTCCCACAAGGTAAGTCAGTCAAGACAAAAATTATGCAGTGTAACATTACGCATCCAGAAGAGATCCATACTCCTTCTCCTCCATCGTTTTTATAGATTTTCTAAGTAATTTCTTTCCCAAATTCTCATTTAATTTATTTTTCATTAATTTAATTCAGAAAAACCTCCCCCATACACATGTCACCCAAGCTCCCTTGTTGCACCAAAAATTAATTTCATTAATTATTTAATTACTCCTATTTCCCTCACCCACCTAAAAGCATTCCTAAAATTGCTCCTAGGTGTCCTCGTAATCCCTTACAAATTTTAAATGACTTACGCCCTTACTAAATTCCTAGTTGAGTTCAATTTTAGAAGGTTCTTAAGGAAAGATTCCTTACTATGTCATACAGTCAACTTTTTCCTTACCCTTCCCTTTTTTTTATGTTTCTCCCTTTTTCCCTTAGTTTCCTATTTGATTTAAGTTTCCCACTTTTCCCTTCTTAACTAAAACTCAAATTAGCAAGTGTAGAAAAATCACCCTTTACCCCTTTTTCTTTTTAATTAATAAATTTTAAATAGCATATGTAGAAAAACAATCAATTCCCTTTTAAAATTTTAATCCCTCAATATAATTTGATTTTAATAAATTAATTGAATTTCTTATCCCCTTCTCGTCACATGTTTAATTATGATTATATTTTTTTTTTCCACAAGTATCACTTAGACCTAGATTTTAATTTCCTAGGCTGGGTAACATTTTTATTAGGGAAAATTTTTAAATCTTACTTGACACATCATTCGTTCTAAGGTCGTCATGACGCACTACGTGCTCCAAGGGTTTCACTCATATCTTTTCATTTTTCTTGTGCAATTTTCCCTTTAGGATGCACTACGTGCTCCAAGGGTGTCGCTTGCCTCTTGATTGACTTGGTAGACATCAAAAACCCCTGGAGTTAATACTCCACCAGGTGATCTTGTGGGAGATTAAGGGCCTCTAAGGAATAAGGCACCTGCCTTATTGCACACCCCTTAGAATCATGATGAGTGGCTGTCACAGTCTTCCCTCATGACATTGTGGGTCTTCTCAAACTAGGCAATCGTTAACCTACAGTTCAAGCCATGGAGAGAGTGCTAGTAGGTTGTGGCAGGGATTTTTTCCACACCTCTTCCTCAAAATCTCTGGTTGTCGTGTGTGACCCTCGTACTCCACATGTGAGTCTAGTCGGAAAGTTATCATCATCCTGCATCATCAATAAATCATGTAAGCAATGATAATCAATCATCATAGCATCTAATCATATGTACATATGTCATATCAACAATAATCAAAACCCAATAGTCCACTCCCTGACTTGATCCAGAGTCCAAGGGGTTTCATCGATGCCTCTGCATCCTCGAGGTCCAAATTCCTACACACTCAGGAGAAACCAGTCAATAGCACCTATCTATGTAAACACACAAAACAACATATCCATAATGCCTCATAATCATAATCAAATGACCAATAGGATAATAATCTAGATCACTTGCAAGGAAGTGTCCTCAAAGAATAAGGTCGCTCAGTGCGGGCAAGAGCAGGATGTTACAAAAGTAAAAATTATGGATAATTATTTTATCCTAAGTTCTAAAGATGGGGACAAGTGGGCCAAAGTAGCTCTCAACATGACAAGTGTAAAGTTGGGAACATGCATACATATAGTTTGGACTTAGTTCATTTTCCATCCATTCATTCATTCCATCATCATTCACTCACCCATTCAGCTGTCTTTCGTACCTTCCTGTATCTGTATCTATACTTGAAGCAATACCATACCCGTACATGTACCTGTACATGTAGTTGGTTGTATTAAGAGATGGACTAAAGAGGCTAGTTTTTAGGCCTGTGGGATATTGAAGAGGTGGGTTCAGGCCTCTGAGAAATTTCTCTCTAGGTGAGAGAATTGCTAGGAATTGATTCCTGAAGGTGCTAAACTGCAGCTACAGGGTCTGAGACTTCTTATCCAACCTGTTGTTGAAGCTCTGGAAGGGAAGTGGGGCAGTCAAGGGACTGTTGAGCAGAGAAGGGGCAAACGTCTTGGGGTGGGACAGGAATGTGGGGAATCAGGGACTGTAGGTTGTTAGTTTGAGTTGGCACCTGTGACGAAGTCTTTCCTGTTGTTTGAGATACGTCAGCCTGGTTAGGAATTCCTTTACCCGGGTGGAGTTTAGTCCCAGCTCGGGGGTGACCCACTGCTGAGAGTGATGAGCAGCATGGTCTAAGACTGGGAGGTTCATGGAAGGTTTGCATGCAATTAGTAATATTCCTACCAATATAAGTGTCAATTGTGTGTTAAATTACACGCTACATTATTATTTATGTGTTTATTTTTATGGGTTTATCCTATGTGTTGATTATAATTGTCTTTATTTTATGGGTATTTCCTTTTTATGTTGCATGTATATGTTATTATTATTTCCATATGAATCTATGCATTTACAGAATGTATTTGTCTGTTTTGAGTTTTATATGTAAAGTTCTGCAAGAGTTCTCTGTGTATATGTTTTAATTTGCATATAGTTTTGTTATAACCATATATTTCATAGTATCACTTGGTGATCGAAATTTCTTCCTCCAGTCATATTTCATTGTAAATAATATTTCGTTTTGAAAATGATTTACAAAAACAAAAAGATAAAAGATAAAAATAGAAAAAATGAAAAGAGGGTATAAATGAAAAGAGAAAGAAAAGAAAATAAAAGAAAAGAGAAAATAGAAAAGGAGAAAAATAAGAAAACCCCATAAAAATAAATTTAGTTTGAATCATATTTTCTAATCAAGATCAAACTTGTTTAATTTGTGTTGATAGGTTAGAGAATAAGTTTGGTCAAATTGTTTAATCTTGGCCAAAGTAGTTAGGATAGAGTAATAATTAATCCAAAAGTATAAGTTCGATTAATAATGTTAGATTCCTAGGATAGAAGATAGGTTAGTGATGTTTGTCTCATGAAAAATTGAAAGGGATTTTGAAATATACCCTTAGTTGAATAAAAAAATTTATTTCTAGATTAGGAAAATAATGCATAATGTAAAAGTGGTAAAACAAAATCTCTGTGCTACCTAACGCATGTTTTTATCCTAAGTTTGCTAGCGGAGAAGATGTTTTGTCATGTAGTGACTATTTTACACACAGGTTTTCATCAACGACATCCATCATCATGCAGATCAACGACCCTTAGTGATTTTCGTACCCCCCCCAACCTTTCTGCCTTTAACGGGGGGGTCCGAAAAGTGGTTTTCCTTGCATTAGTCCCACCTAACATGGCATATACACAACATTTCGGAACCCCCCATCCTTTTATCTTACCACCTACCCCCCCTTCCGAAATCTACCCAATACCACCCACCTCTACCCAATACCACCCACCTCACTTTGCCACGGTAACCATATTTCTACCCATTACCCAATAAAACAACTCCATGTGACCGTTATTTTCC
>JASDQU010100931.1:301211-353119 GCA_032191745.1 Picea mariana | reverse complement strand
TAGAAATTCCATCATCAATCCCAGTACAAGTTTCATATGCATCTGACAAACTTGCAAAATCCATGGAAGACATTTCCATCCAATGGGAAGAGATTAGAAACCTACAAGAAGAGTTAAAGAACTTGTAGGAGTTGAGGTCAATTTTCCAGTCCAGTCACCAGGCAGAGATGCATAAGTATCGAAGGCTTAATCAACAGTTACAACAATTAGAGAAAGAAACTACCATGACAAAAACCTTAGCCCAAGCTAAGGAAAAAATTTGGGTAGATGTGAGCAAGTCAATGTCAGAAATCTGGCCATCCATGCAGATCATATTTGAACATCGTGAGTTAGTAAATAAATCCAAAGGAGAAATTGAGATCATCAAAGAAGATTTAGGAGAAAGACACATAGAGGCCAGTGAACTTATCAGATTTCTAAACTCCAAAAACAAGGAGGAGTTAGAAGAACTAGAAATTAAGGACAAAACATAGACCATTCTTGATATCAAGAAGGTCCTGACCAAAAAAGGATTGATGTTGCAGCTAGAATAAAAATCTCAAGTGATGGACATAGGTGTGTAAATTTTTTTCAACAAGTTTTAGGTGCTACATGTTAGCACTCTGTAAATTTTGTCCAGTTGATAGACAAATGACAGAGGTAACTATTTCAACTAGATTTAGAGTTGAGGCACTAGCTAGCTCAACTTAGAGAGGGCTCTCTTGTGTCACTTGATATTTCTTTAGAAATTGGTGGCTAGATTTGGTTTGTTTTGGGGGTTTTTAATAAAATTGTTGGCAATGAAGGGGTGGAACACACAAGGATATGGAGTCACAATTATGAAAGTGAATGAAAACAATGATCACTCGGTAGAACTCTCCAAAGGATAAAGGATAAATGAGGCAATGAATCTGAGTTATAACTTGAATTTAATTAGAGTGGTAAGAGGAAAGAGAAACAAATAACTACATCATAGCATTTCGGAAATGAATTATGAATTATCTAAGAAGACAATCACACAGTTTAAATTTCTTAAGCCAAGAGCATCATAATATGAATTCTGGGCCTCTAAATCTCCAATTTAAATAGAAGGAAATGCGAATGGAAATAAATATCACATGAAATACATACAATGAAGGAAGACAAAGCTCATATCACCACCATTAAAATATTTTCATAGAGGTTTCAAAATCTTCTGCATATATATTCAATTGATCTTCATAAAATTACAATAGATTTCACAACAACCAAAAGGTGCCCTTGCACTTCTGCCAACATTAATTCATTCAAGTATCCCAGTATTTATACAATTTGATTACAATGGCTGAAACTAAAATGCTTCATATTCTAAAACTGATTATAATAATTTCAACTGATAGTCTCAGTATAGAAACCGATTTACAATGATTGAACAAAAAGATGTTTCAAAACAAAAGCAGATTCCTCTGACTATTCAGCTTCCTTCACAACATCTGTCTCGATCTGATCTTTTGTCGAATCTGCAAATTTGATGACACTTGGAGATCATTTGTTGGTTCCGGGGAAATTGTATTTCGTCTTACCCAGCCACACGACTTCCTTCCATTGTGAGTCGGAGGGGATCTCGTAGTCCATCATCTCTTTAATCAAAATATCCAAGTCAATGCACGTGGCGTAGGACATAGTCGACAAGCCAACTTTCATTGTTTTGAACTTATTCAAAATTTCAAAGTCCGTAGCCAGACATTCTACCAGACTTGGGCCTTTTAGACTTTCTTCCATAGCTTCAAATTTAGAATGGTCCATTATTCATTGAATGAGGAGATAATTGTAGTCTTCTTGATTGTATAATGAACCTTTGCCATCCCAAAATGATGGGAGGCCTTTGATAAACAATTGTTCAAATGCATCTTTAAACTCCTATATGTTGTGCTCCATTTGCATAGCTTTGTTCTAGACCAATCTGACCAAGTTGTTCTTGGCGATGATCCTCCTGGCTGAAATGATTAACGTAGTCTTTTCCTTTACCCTAATAGTTTGGAGATCAAAAGTTGGCACATAATTTAGCAGGTCAATAGCGTTTTGGGCCCATTCTAAGGGCTTCTTGTCTAATACTTCATTAACAACGGTACACTTGCTCCAAGCTGTAGCAGCCACATTGTCGTTGTCATTTATAAAATTTAGATAAACCCTAAATTTAGTAGCCTTTGCAACAATAGCATCCCATATCACATGTTTGGATCTCTGTAATAGTTTTTTTCCCTTTAACTTGGTTTTCAACTTGCTCACTCTCTCTTGCAAATCTTGATTATCTATGTGAAGTTGAGCCATCTTTTCATCTTTCACTTTCATTTCTTGTTTCAAATTTTCTATGACTTCTTTGAGACCCTTGATCTCCCATGTTTTTAATCTTACCTAGGACATAGCTTGGACTAACCCCTCAGTGCTTGATCTAGCCTCTGTATTAGTAGGTACAATGACAACCAGATTTGATGTAACTGCATGTGCTTGTGACCAATTTTATTTCTCCTTTTCCAACTGTATCACTTTAGCTTTATAATTGAGTGCCTCTTGTCTGAATGTTTTCTTCTCATGTTCCAAAGAAGTCAGCTCTGCTATCTATGGATGATTTGTAGGGGACATCTTTAGCTTTTTCTTTAGGCTTTGGATCAATCTTATCTTTCTCATCTAGAGAAGCTTTTACCCCTTGAGGGCCTTCAGATTATAACCTTTTGATCTGTGTCATCCAGGCTTTGTTGGATGCCTTTTTCTGCTTCAATTGTCCATCTAGTTTGAGTGCATGCATTTTCAATCTTGAAACCCTCAGACCTAAGCTCAGATAATCAGAATATAGCATGTCACTGACATTTCTGTGGAACTTTACTTTGTCAGGGGCACCAATATTTTCATAGTGCATTTTGATCTCAAAAACCTTATCATCACCAACCACTGCTATGTTAAACGTCTTTATTTCCACATCCATGACTGAGAGCAGCGAAGTCTTATGATGAGAGATCTTCTCTACTTCAGGCAACGGGTTCCTTATTTCTCTATTGACCATACTTCCTTTCACAACATATTGGTTCATTAAATCTTCCTTGGACAGATAAATTGCCCCAGGTGTCTAGCTAAATATGTGTTTCCTGCTGCTAAAAACCTTTGTGTTGCTTTCACTTTGTGGCATGCTTCCTGTAACCACTTCTTCTCTCTTGGTTTCACCTTCCACCATCTCTATGCATGTTCTCCCTTTGGGCTTTTCTTCTTCCAGGTTGACTATTTGAGAGGATGATGTGATTTTCATTTTCTTGAGAGTATCTCGCTGGCTACTAGCACCCAGGGCCTCTGAACTGCTCCTCTTATTGTAGATGCTCATTTTAGGAGCTTTGAAAACCAGCCTAGGGGAAGGTTTTTGTGTTGGGCCCTACTAAGAGGTTGTTTCTGTATGTTTTTTTTTATCATGCTACAAAGTGGCCTCTATATCTACACAGATTTCTAGATTGGCTAGCTTATCGAATCCTTCAACATGCTCATGTTCTTAGGGGCCTTTCTTTCTCACCAATTTCCTCTTTGATATGATATGATGCGGATCATGTTTCCTCCCCTGCAACTGTGTGAACTCAAATTCACTGAGTTTGGATTGGATCTGAGGCAGACGGGACTTGTTCTTTACCACAAAGGGTCCAACTATGAAAGGAAACTTTAAGTTAGAAGCCTTGTGCACTTTAAAAAAATGCTCTGTCTCTGAGAAAATCCTTTGTATTATGAACTCCAAAGAAACTATTATGGGAGTCAGAAAGACCAGTAAAAGATAAGTTCCTTCTTGACATCCATATACCCAAATCACAGTAGATTGTATGAACAACATCTAATATCCTATATTGCTCTCTCGATTTGGTTGTAAGGAGATTTTCATTTCCTCCAGAACCCTTGGCAGATCTAAACCGAAAATAAGATTGTACACCCTGGACATAATCTTATTGATGAAAATAAGCATAGTGATCCTTTTACACTCAGTCAAAATAAATGCAGTCTTAGGAAATTTGTTTTTGTTAGATTCCATAAACATTCTCAGGAAGTGCGTGTAGTATCTAAAGTGCTTCAATGTGTTAAATTTAACCATCTGTTGATGCATATTGTCAGCAATAAATTGTTCAAAACTGACATAGACTAACTGACTAGACAGAAATAAAAGTAACAGGAAACCTAACATGAATTCTACCACAAAATTGTCATTGTCCAATCCTAAAATTTGTCTTAGCAGAGAACAAGCCCATTGGACTTCGATGACCATGATACTTACACTGATAGGTAACAACAGACTCTCTGAATGGTGTTCAGGCTTGACAATGGTCTATAGAAATAGGGTTTTTACTTATAGTAGGCATTCTCAATAGATCATGATCATTTTTTTTTCCTCGAAGGGCTCAGACATTGTGGGGAAGGACTCTGGTCTATTGAGGATGTGTCAGAGCGAGATACTGTCTATTTCACATAAAACCTCTGACCCTAATTTATTCAAAATAACTCTTTCTTCTTGAGAATATCGCTCTACACACCAGTTGACAAATTCAGGGAAAGGAAAGACTACTTCTACAACATAAGGGGTGATGGAGGCTTCAACTGCTTCGACGAAAGGTATGCACATTCCCACATTGTCTAACAAATTCGATCTAGATATAGAAATGGGTGAAACTATTATCTCTGTGTAAAAAACATCAGAGTCTCTGTCAATTAGGGCTTCTTCTTTGAAGGATATGTCTTGTTCATTCATGGATAAAACAATAGGATTAGCAGCCATGGTGGAAAATACCTGTTAAGCGGTGAAGGCAACACGAATCTGATTCAGTTATGGGCTTGATTTTCAAATGGATTCTTTGCACCAATTTTTGAACATTTGAATGCTTAAAAATATTGTAAAATAATGTTGGGGGTCCTCCTTTTATACTTTCCAATCGACATTGGGGGTTGGAGAAAATGGTTTTAGGCAGACCGCTTTTCACCCCGATGTGTCTCTGAGGTCTCTACGCGTCCAGGATTTAAACCATGAAATTTTTCCCCAACCCACCCTCATCTGATTAATATTTTTGCCACTTCAATCATTGATATGCGCCTTAACAGTTGATCCAGGTTTCTTTCAAGATTGAAGGTCTACCTTGACCCAACGACTTTTGACATTGGGGGTTAGAGAAAGTGGTTTTAGTCAGACTTCTTTTCTCCCCGATGTACCTCTAGAGGCATCACACGTCCATAGATAAAACCATGACAGTTTTCCCCAGCCCTCCCTTGACTGATTATTCTCTGTGCTACTTCATTCCCCGATATGCGCATTCGCTGTTGATCCGAGCCGCTTTCAAGATAGACGATCTGCTAAATCCTCCCTTTCGCGCCTTCACTATACTTGTCTATATGCCACTAGATATAGCCTAGTCCTCCAAACTATCATACTTCCATAGAAATATAGTTCTTCACTAAGATTTTAAAACTTGGATTCCATATGAAAATCATTATAGTGATAAAACTACACAAGAAAGGGCTTCCTAGATTTTTAGTACAGAATGAGAAATTGATCACTATGTCTGATTACAAACAGAAAATGAGTGCAGTGGAAAAGGACAATTCAAAGTTTGCAGGGATATAGGGAATCATTACTGGTAAAGCTTTCCTAGAGACACTACAATTATACTTGAGTAGTCAACATGAGATTAATCATATCTTCATCACTAAGTCTACCATTTCCAAGTATATAGAAATGGATGAAATATACATGAAATTACTCAAGATTTCCATCCCAGGTAAAAAGAGGTGGGAACATCTATGCACACTACTTGAGTAGAGACAATTTTGGTGTTCTAGTCAGCTTGGAGAAGCCAACCAAATTCAAAGAAACAAATCACCAATCAATTCCACCAAATTAACACAAGGGATTCGAGCAAATAAACAAATCCCTATATTTTGTATTTTAGAGATATAATTAGTTATATATTCCTCCATAATATCCTAGTCATTTATGACATGATCTGATGTAAATAGTTTTATAAATATTTCTCTCTTCAAAGTATTATGGGTTGATTTTTTCACCCAAGAGCTATTTTGTAATTTTTCAAAGGATCAACCAGTATTAAAAGAGGCTTATTCACAGGATTATTGTGTCAAATTGTTGGTGATGTGCTTTCCTTATTTTTCAAATGTTTTTTCATTCTCTGTGATCGTTGCATGTTTTTTCTAGATTCTAATCATTAAAAGAAAGTCTAAGGAACAATTGTTTTTTCATTATACTTGTATCTGGTTTTTTAATGATCTTCATGTTGTTAATCTAAAACTAAGTGAAGGAATTTTTATTTTCTCCTCTTCTTAGTGGACTTTCCCCTCTTTTCCCCCTTATTTATTTCATTTAGTTCCAATAGATCCAACAATATTACTACCTTGCCTTGTGGAGACAACCTTATAAAAATATGAAACCGATCCTCATCTTTAAAACAGACCCCATAGCCTAATGGAAATTTAAGCATTTTTTCAGCCAATTATTTCAAACAAATAAACAAAACTCAAACTTTCATAACTACCCTAACATTATAAAAATAAAAAAAATCTAAATCCTATAGAGAGATCCCTATCTAAAACTAGCAGGGCTAGATCCCAGCTTCCAAAGTGGTATGGTATTTTCCTCTATCTTTTATTCTACAACCTCTGTAAATTACAAAGTGATAACATAATGGCGACTCCACTAGGGAATGAATTCTTTTTCCAACTTTATGAATTATCTTCCCTAAGTAATAAAAATTTATTTCTGGACAATTAAAGATCTACAAATATTAAGAGATAAATGTTCAGAGGTTGTAAAAATTTGTAAATAGTTAATTAGATTTTTAAATTTTAAGTTTTGGCTCCAAAAACAAATTCGCACTAGATCTCATCCTGATCCAGAACCTGTAAATGTAGTAGATAACCCTGAAAAATTGATTAAAAAAATAAGTACAACAGAAAGTCAGGGGAGTAGTAGTCCTCCTCCTAGGGAAACCTCTCTTCCATATATGTTTGTCACAATCCAAGACATCCAGTTTGATCTACCATTTGAGCATAGCCTTTTCAAAACCAAATCTGATATCTTTTTGGATGACACAATTTTAGATCAAGCTATCCTCCAACCTAGTACACCTGAAAGGAACTCTCCTGGATCAGATATTGATCAACAAATCCTACAATACTTTGAGAAGTTACAAGATCTAGCATCAAACTTTGATCAATATTTTCACAAAGCCTACATCCAACAATCTGTTGAACTTTTTTCCCTGACCATCTCTGCATATTCTATCAATCCTCAATTATCTCATCCTATATCTTACAGCCCCGCTTCTTCCAAATCTTCCACCACTTCTCCAACAATTTTACAAGTTACCATCTAGCCTGTCATAGGAGTTCCTGCTATCCATCCTCCTACACCAATCATGACAGAAAGATATGCTCCCCTTGTTTTGGCTGCTCCCTTACACAATATGCCCCAGGATTATCAAACTAGGATTCCTCAGTTTAATGGCACTAGAAATATGACTACACAACAACATGCTGACAAGATGAATGACTTCTTCGACCTGTAAGAAGTAGATGAGGAAGATGTCAAAATGAAGTTGTTGCCCAAAGATTAAATGGAGAAGTTAGGAAATGGTTCAAAGCATTACCAGCTACTAGCCTTAATGAAATTACTACCTTTCACCAATCATTTCTCAATATATGGGAAGTCAAGAAAAATCCACTTCAAATATTATCTGAATATGAAAGTATTAAAAGAAACCAAGGGGAAAGTGTACAAGATTATTGTACTAGATTTAACAATGTTTATAATGCAATTCCAACAAACATTAAACTTCCTCAAGTCTTAGCTTTGATCAAATTCCTTGATGGTTTTGATGTTGACATGTATTATCAATTGAGAGAAAGAAACCCTGCAACTTTGGAAGAAATGCAAAGATGTGTTGAGAGAGTAGAGTCAAATTTGTTAGATAAGAGAGCTAGACAGAGAACAAAGAGGAGAGTAACTATCAAGGAAGAACCATATACCTCTTCTGTTGATGATAAAATATACTCCTTAGTAAGAAGTATGGAAAGGATGATGGAAATATTGGACATCACTGATAGGAATACCAAATGAAAATCAACCTGGTCCCCAAATCATAAATCCTAATTTTAGGAGAAATCTACCCCAAATCAGACAATGAGAACATAGAGAACAAAGAGAACAAAGAGGCCTAGATCAACAAATTAGGCCACCTTTTCAAGAAAATTATGTTGATGAAGGGGAAGAAACAATTGAGGGACGGGATGATTTTCACATTAATCTTATGGGAATAAATGATAATGATTCTATTTTTATTACCCAATAATAACATGATATTTTCCTTCTTTCACAAATTGAAGTTGATGAAGAAGAATTAGGACAACGATCTTTTGAAAATAAAGTTATGGAAGTTCATAGACATTATAGTCTGAGAAGTAAGAAGTCCAATGATAATCCAACCAAGAAAGCTTCCGACTTCAAAAATAAAACAGATACACCTGCCAAGAAAGTTCATGATATCCCCCCAAAGAAAAACTCAAAAGTCCCAACCAAAATAACATCTGATTATTTATCAAAAACAACTCAAACTGATGTTCCCTCCGCCATCTATCCCAAATATACTTCACAAAAGGATGTTTTTGAGAAATCAGATCTCCATAATAAAATAAAACTCAAACCTCATTCAACTTGGAAAGTGAATTGGAAAAACTCAAGATACCTATTGCTCTAACAAAGTTAATGGATAAGAATTCTTATAGATCACAAGTGATAAAATCTCTGAACATAGAGGCAGGTATGGGTATAGACAAAGTAAACATTGTTGATGATCAACCAGAGTTATTATTTGGGCCTGAAGTTGATGGAAAATATGAAAGTGGTGGTGTACCTCCTTTTTATGTCATTTTAAACATTCATGACAAAAATTTGCACAATGCCATTGTTATAACCCTAATTTTCACCAGACATACTTACCTGACATCATGCCATTTCATATACCTTCTTTTCCAAGAAAAAACTGAACAACTCTTCTTAAAAACACCCTTTTTAAAGGCCCACGTTCCCTGCTCCACTACAGCCCGTGTGTACACTCTAGCTGACCCACTACAACTCGTATGTACCTACAAAAGCATGAAAAATAGAAAGTTGTTGACGGAACACACAGTTTTGGGTAAGTTAACTAAACCTTTCGACCATGCATGGCCAGTCATTTGAACAAATACCTAGATCCTTTTAGCCTATAAAAGAAGGGGTAGGGGTCTGATTATAGAAGAGGAAAAACATAGTAAAGAAACTCTACCTGAATTCGTATTCCCCTTTGCCCAAGATTCTGCTACCATTTTGTGATTTCAATGAAGAAGAGAAGCACGTGTGTTAGCATTTTGTGCACAGTAAAAGAGGAGCCTAGGCCAGATTCGTGGAGCAGTGGTCGAATTCATCATTGTAAGTTTCTTTAGTGAAGTTAATAGTAAAGAAGTGCTTTTCCTGTCCCACCATACGAGGTTTTCATTGTTTATTGTGTACATGTTGATTAAATCTCTAACCCATTAATCCATAGATCAAATGCATGTGGAGTTCTTTGTTTGTCTTTTGTGAATGCAGGCCAGCCTTGGGAGGAGATTTGTAATCATAGAGAGACCGAGTGTGAAGAGGGATCAATACCAAACGTCGGAAATAAGTTATGTTCACTTGATCTTCTTAACTGTGTATTTTCTTAAGAATAATGGGGATTAGCTATGGTATGATGGTAAAAAGTAGGAATCTTTAGGTCTTTTTTTGCATGCATGATAAAACCCTAAGTGCTAGTCTGTAGGGGGATTTCCCACTCAAAACAAAATTGACGACCATACTGGGGATCTCTAGGGTTTTCTGGGAGTCCTTTTTGGGTATTTTTAAAAATTGGTTTCATTACTTGCTTTTAGAGTTTCTACAAAAGTCTGAGCTAGCAGGGATTCTGGTCTTCCATACCAGTACTCCCTATTTTCTTTTCTTGGCTTCATTTTCTTTTTGGGAAGTCACAGAGGTACACACATCCTGTATAAGGCCTGCATGTGTGTATACGTGCCCAACCTTCACACATCCTATGTAGACACGCTAGTTGATGAAGTAAAAATAGTGTGGTTAGGTTAAGAAAATTTGTATTAGAGAGGCAGTCATCCTCTCCCTTGTCAGAAGTGATCCTTCTCAGGGGTTTTCTAGAACTCATTCTAGTCTCTGCTTTTTGTAGTTTGTAGCTTAGGTTTCACCTCAGATTGGTTTTGTTCTATGAAAAATTCCTTGAATTGTTTTATTTTTCTGTCAAAGTAAGTTTCTGAGTCTTCAATAGATTCTGGTTCTCAATACCCGTAATCTCTGCTAGTGCTTGATTGCTTGTCTTTTCATTTTTTGAAGAGTTATAGAGGTACACGTGACCTGCATAAGGTCTGCATGCATGTACACATGCTTTGACCTTACACAGCTCGCATGCACACGTTGATTTTTGAACTATCAGCAGCGTGCCTTTTGAGAAAATTTTTGTTTAAGGAGAGGCATTCATCCTTTTCCTTTTCAAGAGTGATACCTCTCAGGGTTCTTGGTCTTCGTCATAGCAGTGAACAACTTAGGTCTGATCACAACAATAACTTTCTTTTTCATTAAAAAGTTTTCCTAAAATTTGTTTTCTTTCATAGGGTTCTTAGACAAGTGTGAGGGTATGCTTTCATTAGTTTGTGTGTTATTGTCAGTGACTCTTTGCAATCTGTGCTTAGGCCAGAAGTTTTCTTAGTCTTTACTTGTCGTCATTTTTTCTTTTTTTCTTTGCGAGCATTAAATAAATAAATAAAAAACTCTTTTATTTCTTGGTTTGGTCAAGTAGTTATTGGTTTGCATTAATAACAAGGAAAAAAATTTCTTTCATAAGTTATTGGTTGTTTACTTAGGACAATAAGTAGCTCGTAGTCAAGCAAAATCCTATTTTGAGTTTGTTTTTCAAAGATCTTAGAAAAAAATTTAGTTTGAAAAGTTGATTAAGAATTGTGTCAAGAAGAAGTTATTTTGTTTCCAGCTTTCTGTTTATTTTTCTTTCATCTCTCAAACATCATTAATTTCACTTTCATAACCTTTGACTTAAGACAAGCCATAAAAAATTAACGTTTAATTAAAATCAACTAGACTTTATGTTTGTAGGGTCCATCAATTATTCTAGGCTAGGGCCTTGATTTAGGTTGGAGAGGAAACTCTTCAAGGCTGCAAAACATACATAAGAGTTTTTGCTAGGGAGTGTTAAAAGTCCAGTATTGTGAAATTTATATGGGACCCCCCTCTAACACAGGGTATAAACATGAGGTCACATGTGGAAAGGTAGCGGAGATAACTCCTCCAAAGCTGGACCAATCGTAGTGGAGAACACATATAGAGGACTTGTCATGGGATTTCGTCAATTGCATTTTCCACGGACCTTCGTGGGTCTCGAATCCATTTGAGGTCCTCAATTTTCTTCCATACCACTTGCTTTTGATACCCTTGACAGGTTTTGAGCTTGATACCCTACTCATTGTGGTGTACCTGACTGTCGACTATGCCCGCCTGGTGACTGTTCGCGCGCTGGCAACCTAGTTGCCTATCTTTTTTAGAGACATACACAGGTGACTGCGGGGGTATACCATGGTACTTAGGATAGACATTGGGCCACACTTTACAGAGTATACCTAGAGGGTGCTTCCGTGTTTGAGTTTCACTTGCACCGATAAGTTTCTCTAGTGTTGGTTGTTGTAACCATTCTTCCAACTAGTATAGTGTTTGCTTGTTTTATCTTGTAGGGACTTTTTTCTAGTGTGTGTTGTTTTTGAACGAACAGAAATCCCTAGTGTGTATTTGATATTCTCACATAGTGGAGGATCATGAGATCCACCCATCATGAAGGCTTCTTGGCCTACCACTGGTTACACTGGAGCCACCCCCGCCACCGCTAAGGAAAAAGCTAGACCAACAAGGGTCTTTTGAAGCGACCGGGTCACAGGAAACTGTGCCCGACCAACATTTAGAGGAACCAACTATTTCATAACTTGGAGCAGAAGCTCTCAGTCCACCCGAAACTCCAACCAATGATCTTTCTATGCCCATCATCATATAGATTTATCCTTACGGGCACCAGACAGTGTCACACGTAGCAATGGAAACAAATGTTGCCACTTCTTCTGGGAATTCTTCTATTCCCACTATGGTTATCACCATAGGGGGTGTTCCACCTCCTAACCCACCATCGCCAGTTTGAGCCACCATGGTCTCAACTACCTCTACCTCGAGCAGTGGTCTGATCCCGTCTTTGGAGGCGACCACTTCTCCTTTCACACAGAGTGAGACAAGCCCTCCGTTCTCATACGAGATGCCTTGTAAAATCCTACTCCACTTTACAGAATTTAGGTCTGGGGGTAGGGAGCTCTAATGCTCCTCTGTAAGGACCCATGGGGGGCACTTCAGCTCCCTTTAATGCTTTCCCCTACGGGGGAGGTCATATACCTCCTTCGTCCCCTTCGCTTGGAGGTACCCACCATCAATCTGCCGAGCCAAACACACACCATAGTTCATTTGGATTAGGGATTCAAGGACCACCTTCTCATAATATGCTAGTAGGGTCAACACCTTTTTCTTTGTTCGGTGCATTTGGTAACAACACTTTCTCGTCAGCTTCTTTTCCGACTAGGAGAAACCCCAGTTATGGCCAACCTAATCCTATACAGGGTACTATTCTTGCACAGGGGGCAAACCCAGGAACTTCTTCCGCATCATGACCTAAGAATTCTTGGCAAGGATCAGTTCCTTCATCAAGAATGTCAATCTGGGGCAATTGTTTTCATAGCCAATGGAACCTCGGGCAAGGTGTGGTACCTATTCCCATGGAATCAGCATGGGGCAACCCTTCCCAAAGTCCTCTGAATGTATTGCATGCCCAACCATATATGTCCTATTTTGTGAATTAGTCGATGATGTCTCCTCAAATGAAACATCTGTACGCTGGTCATGGCCATGGTTTTTACCAGAACCCCAGCCARCAACCCAACTTTTCCTGGCAACCTGGTGCCAGTCAAACTCTAGGCCCCTTTTTCCATGGTTATTAGCAACAACCCAAACTACCTTTCCTGGAAACCTTGCATTTTCCAGACTTAACAAGGTTGTTGAATGACCCTATCTATCATGATCTSCGTTGGCCCCATATGCCGACAAAGTTGCCTTCGGATATACCAAAGTTCAAAGCCAAGCCTAACAAAGATTCAGGTGATCATGTGACTACTTTCCACCTTTGGTGCTCATCTAATTCGTTGAAAGATGACTCCGTACAGTTGCGACTATTTCAACTTACTCTCATTAGGAGTGTTGTGAAATGGTACATTGATCTTGACCGCTCAAGATACTCTTCCTTCGGTGAATTGGAAATGGCTTTCCTAAACCATTTCCAATTACCTGTGAGATATGATGTTGGCACAGAATTGTTGGCCAATTTTGAATAGACAAAAGAGGACCATATCTCTGATCACATCCAAGAGTGGAGATGTCACAAGAGTTTGATTAAGGTGCCAGTCCTAGCAGCATTCCTGCTAGAGTGGTTCCTTAAGTATTTGGTCCCACAATTATCCAAAGAAGTTGCAATGTCGAGAGTGTTTTCCAAAGAAGATGCAATCATGAGAGATTAACATCTTGAGCTAATCTATTCTCAATCTAGTTACTATAAGAGATCTTGTCGATGTGCCACGATCAATACTTGATAAAACCAGACAACGAGTTGGAAAACATGCTGGTGGTATTGTTGGTTCAGCACAAACAAAGCTCATTGAACAACTGACGAAACAATTGTAACAATTGTCTATCCAGCATAAAGCGTCCAACCAGACTATTGTTCCGGCTGCTCCCCCTACCCAAACATCGGATGTACATAGTGTGCAATCGACAAATCCGAAGGCCACTCGGCAGCCTGATGGAAAGAAAAAACAACGTAAGAAGGGTAAGTAGGATAAGAAACCCATTAATAATGCTGGCGGGGACAACACCAAAAAAAGGAAGTCAAGGTATCCGTGTAATCTATGTGCAGAAGACCACCTAACTTACCAATGCCCTCGTCTTCTAGAGGCCCAAAATTTAATATCACAGCAGTAGTCTGCTGTGTTAACTAACCGTTTTCAACATGGCCAAAATCTAACTCAAGCCTCTACAAGTGCGGAAGGGGGTAGCCAAGGACCCCCTCCGTCTTCAAACAATCCTGCATTTGTGAATGTGTATATTATGAAAGATGATGCCTATATATCAACTAGAGCACATGATTACATAAATCCAAGCACCTTTAAGAAAGGTAAATAAGCTGAAACCCCATCTCTTCCTCTCCAGATTGAGAAGACGTTGGGTGAAACCATGACATGCATCTCAAAAGGTGTGTTTAAGAAAGCTTCTCACAACCCAAATGCAAGGGCCGCCCAAAAGTTAATATCACAGTAGCAGCCAGCTGTGTTAACAAACCATTTTCAACATGGCCAAACTCTAACTCAAGCCTCTACAAGCACGGAAGGGGGCAGCCAAGGACCCCCTCCGTCTTCAAACAATCTTGCATCGGCAAATGTGTATATTATGAAAGATGATGCCTATATATCAACTAGAGCACATGATTACAGAAAGACAAGCACCTCTGACAAAGGTAAATAAGTTGAAACCCCATCTCTTCCTCTCCAGATCAAGAAGACGTTGGGTGAAACCATGACATGCATCTCAAAAGGTGCATTTAAGAAAGCTTCTTACAACCCAAATGCAAGGGCCACCTAGAACTACTCTGTGGTGGAGGATTTGTCTCAAACCCCTTGTGCGATGTATGATTTGGAAGTCCTCTAAAGCTGCCCTTCCCAGAGAAAGGCTATGTTAGCCACTTTAGGATCCCCCAAGACTTGTAATCGAGGTACGATCATGCTTGATACGACTGACTTAAAACCTCATCTCCCTTACCACGTAGCATTCTAGATAGTAGTGGCTTACACCACAAAAACTTCTAATCGGAACATTTTCCGCACAGTGGTTGATGAGGGCGCCTCAACATGTGTAATGTCTCTGGCATGTTGGAAGGCCATTGGCCAGCCCATTTTGTCTCTATCATCTACTCTTCTTACTGCTTTCGATGGTTGTTCATTCCGACCAAATGGCATTATCCCCTCTTTTCCTGTGCAGTTAGGAGGGAAAACCGTGTGTGTCGAGGTTGAAGTGGTCGATGCATCTCTTGACTACAATCTCTTGTTAGGAAGGAGTTGGACCTATGTTATGCAAGAAGTAGTCACTACAGCTTTTTGGGTCTTGTTGGTTCCACATGAGGGCCGGATTGTGACCATTGATCATTTGTCTTTCTCCCATTCTAAGCCTTCATTGGGGGCATCCACGGTCCCAATGATTGATAACCCTCAACTCGGCATCGTCAACATAGGGGTTGGTTTGTGCCCACGTTTGATGGGAACTTTCAATTACCCACCTCCCCAAGGCAATGTTAAGTTCATATCTAACCACCATAAGGTTGAGGTGTTCCAAGTTTCGTCATTTCACACGACTTACTTCAACGATCCATGAATTCTTCCTCCCCCATCAGCCACGATGGAAGGGAAAGGGTACCATGGTATGTCCATTCCCTTGTCCATGACAGAAGTAGCGTACTCTTTAGTCCAGCAAGCTTCCATCGACCCCGATCCAACTCCTGCACAAGATTTAGATCCGATTCTAGAGCCTATTTGGTCTCAAAGTTCCCTCATTGATATAGATTCTTTAGACTTAGTCTTTCCCTCAGATGAAGAAATCATGGAAGCAATGAATAGTCTACACAACCCTGGGATGATCTCCATCACATATCTTATTTCCTCCCAGAGTTAAGCAGAATTGAGGCGGGGGAATTCACCTTGACTATGACTGGAGATAGGTCTTGTTCTATTAATCCTTTGGCTACACATGTTGTTTATGTTGAGGGTAATATGGAAACCATCACTAAAACTATACCTATAAACATCTCGAGAACCCCTGGAATCATGGAGAATGTTTTCGTCTGAGCTAACTACTCCCCCGAAGAGATTCAAATCTACACAGATTTATTTAAGGAATTTTGCGACGTTTTTTCTTGGTCTTACAAGGAAATTCCAGGCATTAATCCAAAAATTGTTGAACATGAAATAATGACTTATCCTAATGCTAAGCCGGTTCGGCAGAAGCTTCATCCAGTTAATCCTAAGAAAGCAATAGCTATTAAGGTCGAAGTGGAGAAACTGCTCAAGGCAGGTTTTATCTACCCCGTCCATTTGACCCAATGGGTGTCAAACTGTGTGTCGGTTAACAAAAAATAGGGTACGATTCATGTTTGTACAGACTTCCATGATTTGAACAAGGCTTGTCCAAAAGATAATTTTCCCACACTATTTATTGACCAGATAGTTGATGAATGCGCAGGTTGCGAGGCCTTTTCTTTCATGGATGGTTTTTCGGGATATAATCATATACAAATCAAACCCAAAGACCAACACAAAAAAACATTCATTTGTCCATGGGGTACATTCACGTATCGTAAGATGCTGTTTTGTCTAAAAAATGTTGGCGCTACCTTTCAACGGGCCATGTCTTTTTCTTTCCATGATCTCAAACATATCGTCGAGGCCTACTTAGATGATTTAGCATCATGCTCTCGTAAGAGACCTAATCATCCCACACACCTCCAACTTATCTTTGACTGATGTCACTACTTCCAGATTCTCTTAAATCCCAACAAATGCAGTTTTTGCATGACACTGGGCCATCTCTTAGGTTTCATAGTTTCAACAACAGGGGTCATGGTCTATCCTCTCAAGGTTGAGGCAATAGTTCAGTTTCCTCCCCCATGTACAATCCTTCAGCTTTAGAGTCTACAAGGAAAAACAAACTTTTTGCGGCATTTGATCGCAAACTATGCCGAGATTACAAAGGGATTTATGCGCTTACTGTAGAAAGGCATTCCTTTTCATTGGGACGATGCCACTCAATTCTCCTTTGAAGTGTTAAAACATGCCCTCACCACTACCCCTCTGCTTCGGCCACCCAATTATAACAAATATTTCCTATTATACTTAGCTACATCAGAGTCAACCATTGGCATGGTCTTAGTTCAGGAGGATGATTTTCTCTCAGAATATGTGATTTATTACCTGAGTCAAGGCCTAGTTGTATCAGAACTCAATTATTCTCATATCGAAAAACTTGCGTTGGCAGCAGTCCATGTTGTCCAACGTTTCTGTCATTATGTTTTGTTTCGCAAGACCACCATAATTGCCATTGTGAATCTATTTCAATACGTGTTGACACGATGGGTAATCGTTGGAAAGATTAGTAGATGGATATTCATACTCCAGGAATTTGACTTAGATTTCGTTTCGGCAAAATCCAAAAAGTCACTGGTCTTTGCAGAACTTATCTCAAAACTTTCTGTCGAGTTAGGTGATGTTATGCCCGAAGAATCGTCTATTCAAGGAGATATGTTTTTGATAGCATATTCAGACCCATGGTATGGAGATATACTTTTTTATCTCCAGACTTTGAAGTTCCCTGCCTCTGCCTCTCGTGATGAGCTTCGTTTTATATGTCATCAGGAAAAGAACTATCTCATCCTCGAGGACACTCTCTATCGTCAAGGTGTAGATTTCATATTTCGTCGGTGCCTCATTCATGAAGAATCGAAAATCGTGCTTAAAAATTGCCATACTGGAGCATGTGGCGGTCATTTGTTTGGTTTGGAAACAACCCAAAATATTTTATGAGCCGGTTACTTCTGGTCGACACTAATCAAAGATTGTATCGCATCATTCAAGAAGTGCCACCCGTGTCAGATCTTCTCTTGGAAGATGAGGGCACATCCCTCTCCCATGTTTCCTATCATCACAGTTGGTCCCTTCACCAACTGGGGAATTGATTACACTACATGCAACCCTCCTTCAGCAAGGGGGCACCATTATATCATTGTAGTCGTCAACTACTTCACAAAGTGGGTCGAAGCTATGCCAATGTTTAAAGATGATGGAGATACTGCAACTCTCTTTTTTTTTAACCAGATTATAGCAAGGTTTGGCGTCCCGAGAGAGATTTTCACTGACCATGGCAGTCACTTTCAGAACCAAATGATGATCGAGTTAACATAAAAGCTTGGGTTGAGGCAAGAACATTTGTCACCCTACTACCCTCAAGCGAATGGTCAGGTGGAAGTTGTCAATAAACATCTTAAGACCATCCTACAATGAATGATCAATTCAGCCAAGTCAAATTGGCATTTGATGTTGTACTTGACATTATGGGCCTACCGAACGTCTGTTAATACTGCAACTGGTTTCTCACATTTTCAACTCGTTTACGGGCTGGAGGTTGTCTTGCCCATAGAATGCCAAATCCCATCTTTAAAGTTGGCAGTACAATTATTGCCAAACACTTCACCACTTGAAGAACATTTATTATATCTCGAGTAGCTCAATGAACAACGTCATGATGCGGCCTTAGCTAACGAATCTCACAAACAAAAGGTCAAGTGTCAATATGATCGGTCTGTTCGTCCTCGGATTTTCTCTAAAGGCGATCTTGTCCTAGTCTATGACCAAGATAAGGAACCCCCGGGGGCAGGCAAGTTCAAACCCATGTGGTTTGAACCTTTCATCATAAAAGAGGTTCTAAAAAAGGGTGCTTATCATCTGGTATATTTCAAGGAACATGCTTTGGTAGAGCCTAGAAATGGGCTCTACCTCAAGAAGTAGTACTCATAGGTAGGTCACCTTGGGTAACTTTTTGTAACATATGTATAGTCTGTGTACTATTACTTTTTGGTTTCTTTTGGTTTTATGGACGTGTCATTTTTTGATGTTATCTTTTGTCACTGTGGAAGATGTCAAGTGAATCAAAGGCATTCATTGGATACACAGACGATGCTAGCCAACACACTCAGAGGCTTGCCTCCGTAGTTTGGGTAATTTTTACACCTCAGGGCCAGTTATTATCTTCAGGAGGTATATGTTTAGGTGACACCACAAACAATGTCGCCGAATACAGCGCAGTTATTGAGTTGCTTCGTGATGCTTTTTCATTTGGTATCTCTCACCTTCGGGTCTATTTAGACACCCAGCTAGTTGTGTCTCAGTTAAATAGAGTCTACTGTGTTCATGATCCTACTTTACACCGATGATTCCTTAGGGTATGTCTCTTAGAATGAAGCTTTGATTACATTACATATTTTCATGTTCCTAGGAGATTAAATCAAGTCACAGATACTCTAGCTAATCAAATTTTAGATTTGAATCTAGAACACATATAAGAAAGACATACACAGGCACATGTAAATACATTTTTAAAGAAAATATAATCCATAAGACATAAAAAGACATAAAAATCCATATATAATATCAAAATCATCAGAGTACATAGGTGGGCGCAAGTGCCTCAAAAATACGACCAGTAACGAGTCATGGGGCTTATGCCCTCAAAAATATACAAATAATGCCCTCAGCATGTGAAAAGTCTATCCTAACTAAGGACGGGGCTTGTTGGCCCTGTTGTAATGGTCAACGGTGTTTGCCAAACGTCGAAAAAGTCAGACCCACGTCCATGGTGCCCTCACTACATGAGGCTGCATAGACGACGGTAGATCCTTGATCTCTGCCATGGAGACTGTGCGAATAAGAGAGGTGAAGTTTCACTCTACTCATCTCAAAACTCTCTCAGCCTCACCGTTTGGAGGTACTCCTGTTGCTGCTGGCCCGCCGAATGCGGGTGCGTCTACCTCTAGTCGAGAACGTCATATGTTCCTCACATAGTCTGCTGGTCGCACTAGCCCCACATCTGTACATAACATACACAGACCTGTTAGATACTCTGGTGTATAAAAAAAATGAAATATATAAAATCAACATAAAAATTACATAAATTTAAAAAAAAAATGAAGCAACTTAGCCATCTCTCCTCGTTGTTTCCGGGAGGTACCGGTATCTCAGGATCTTTTGAGAAGTCAATCCCAGCATAGAGGTAATCCTCTATGACTGGTATTTGTCACGACAACCAAGAAAAAAAGTTGTCATCAAATGCCTCAATGGTCCTTCCCCTCCTTGTCGCGGCAGCAACATCGCCCATCTACATAATGTGGGAAGAGAGGCCTGGTGCCCTCGTACCACCTCTCGAGGGATGAAACTGGGAACTCTTTCAAAGAAGAAAGAGAAAAGAATTGTTCCAAACCCAAAGTTCCTCTGATTCTGCAACCGACAATTTGTTAGCTGCCTCTTCATACAGTCCACTAATGTGGTGCTCCAATAAAAAATTTGTGCATTTAGGCACTGAATTGCACAATTCATTTGTGCACGAGAAGCCTGATGCAAAGCCGCAAACCCAGTAATCTTCCTGATGAGAAACACTATCACTTGCAGTGATAAGTATGAAATATTTATTATCGGTACTTGCGAGCTCATTTTGTCTGTACCCATATCACATTGGAGCCCAATAAACTCTGAGATGTTGTGAGGCCAAGAGGGAAAAGTTCAAAAATTGACTGGTTCCCCTCTCCTAGAGAGGCCAGTCAGAAAGTACATGTCTTCTATCGTTGGAACCAGTGACTCCCCCTCTAGCATAAAGGCCTCTGCGTTGGGATGCCAATAATCAACCAAGGAATTCAATAGCCTAGGTTTTGATCACATGAAAGGACATAAGAAAAATTTTAACAACCCACATTGCATTAATGTAGAAATAGCATTAGGGTCCTCCCCAACCAACGCACTAATATCCTCATTCTCTCTTTCCCTCCAGTGAACATACATCCTGCAAAAACCCCAGTTCAGGAGGGATTAACTCTTGCTTTTTTAATTTGTTTACATTAAAAGAAGGGTCCACGCGGGTTGTAATGTTGACAATAGCGTGTAAATGCGAGCATTTTTTCCTCTACCCACATGTACACTCAGGCTGTCATAAGACARCCTGCATGGACTTAGGGCCGACCTTTTAAAAGGTCAACTCCCCTCCAAAAACTAAATTTAAATACATAAAAAAAGAATTAGAATGCAAGAGGGGGTAGTAAGTACTTACTTGGTCCAAGCGGATGGTCGTTTCATCCATTGAAGCTCCTAGAATCAACTCTTTTCACAAAGGGGCAGTTTTGGCTTTTAGTCAATTTCTCAATTAGCAATGGTGATAATGAGCTACCAACTTCTATTTATAGACTTTTTGGCCTCTTTTTGTCATTTTTTAGACCCTTTTGTCATTTTTTCTAAACTAAAACCATTTAGCATGGTTCAGGAGTTTTCTTTGGATTGTCACGAGAAGTGTTACTTTGGGAATTTGGAAACTTTTTGGAGATTTGGGTTTTTTTGAAGGTCCTTTGGTAAAAAGTCAATTTTGCAACTCGTTGCATTTAAGTTAGGATTCCACCTCTACTTCCTGCATCTTGTTGTCTTTTTTTCCTTGCCATAGGATCGATCCCACCGAATTGTGACACAGAACCATCATTGTTGCTTTAGGAGTGTCGTATTTTCATGGTAAAGCCTACCTTAACATGGATGCCCTAGGTAGATCCTGGTTGCATTTTGTTTTTCATGTTGTCACTAATGACTATCGGCTCAGGAGTCCTTATTAGTTTTTCTGATTACGAGTTTGAGCCTCATATTCATGATTCCTTATCACTCTTGACCTCACACTCGAGACTCCCAAAACATAGCGGGTCTTCTCTTAAGCTCTTTTCAGACCCTCTAAATGTGAAAATATTGTCGAGCAATCTTGTTGACCTTCATGCTCTCTAAATTGAAATTTGAAGTCACATATGTCCGATGGTAGTTTACTCCTTTTTGAGTCTGGATGGTCAATTGTATGAACAAAGGTATACTCTAGAAGCCTCGGTTCTCTAGAAGAGTACTCTCAGGTATAATTTTAACCCTTTTTGGGGCCTGAGGGACTAAATTTACGAAAAAGGCACTCCCACGGAGTCCATAGTTAAGCTCTTTTCAGACTCCCTAAAATTGAAAAGATCGTCAAGTGACCTTATTCTTTCACACTCATTAAAATGGTCCAGAAGAACATTTATGATGGAGTCCATAGTTAATCTTTTTTCAGACTACTTAAAAATGAAAAAAATGTTGAGTGATCTTGTCTTTATCACACTCGTTAAAATGGTTTTGAATAGATGTTTGGTTGGTGCTAGTTTACCCCTTTTTCGAGCTGACTAGACTATCCTCGAAAAAGGTACCCCAGCTGAGTCTCCTTTTACGTTTTTTCAGACTCTATAAATATGAAAAACCGTCGATCTTACCTTCTCTGGGCTCATTAAAATTACATCGAAGGATGTTATCATTGTGTGTTTTGTTAACCGCATTTGCATACCTGTGTCTTTGGTCTAAATGTCAGCTCCATGTTGCTCTCAACTAAACCATCTGAAGCATGCCTTATACGCAAGCCCTGTAGCATTTTGCCTCTGCGTCTTGACACCTTTGGCCCCTAGAGGATTTTTCTCGAGTGTCCTTTTTTTGCATATGTCCCTTTTCCCTGAGCATCCCTATGTTTTGTGCGCTTGGAACTAGTATGTTTGCGACACTTGATCCTCCTTTGTAACGTAGCATTCTTTTATTCTTTTTTCAAGCTTTCCAACATTATTGAAAAAGAAAAAAAAATCAAATATACCCCAAAAAGAGGAAGGGAAAAGTATTTTCTTGTTATTGGTAGCACAATGAGTCACCCTTGGACAAAGCATATCCTTTCGTTTGTTCGTCAAGATTTGGTATTGAATATGACCTTAGGAAGTTGTTCTCGCTACATAGAGTTGTGTCCTCCTCCATTTGGTTATTCTTCCAAACATATGGAGAGTTTGTGTTGCCTCCTGCATCGTGAACTTATGTCAATACCATGTTGCCTGAGTCTCATCATTTGTCGTGCTCTTGTCCAAGGGAATTTATTACCAAGCCTGAGTCGGCCCCTCTACAGTTTGTTTCTTGCCCTCATGCTCAGTCATCTCGAAAGTCCAATCCAGTCTTTGTTCGAAATCAATGAAGCCTCTAGTCTAATCATCAAGATCCTCTAGTTCATGACCGACGAGCCATCAAATACCTTTGGATAGTGAATTCGTACACACATATTACACTCCTACCTGAGTTTTAAAGATTTTGAAGTTGATGCTCGAGCTCTGAAGACATCATCTCCAGCCATCAAGCCTTATCAACTTCTAGAATATGGATTCTATACATGTATATATTTTTTATTTTGAGATGTAGATCCGTTGTGTATTTCTCACGACTACACTTTATATAGTTATATGACATGGATCTACAGTGTATTTGATTGGTAGCCATGATTTTATTTCATCCCGAACATGGGTATGCATGCCTCGGTGAGACAATTTTTATTTTGCAAATGGCACCTCCTGAATTCTGGTTCCTAGGCTCACTAGTTTGGTACGTTGATAAAGATTGATACTATATTTCGACCATCAGATACTCTTCTGACCTCACACATTAGGGGGCATCTGTTATAACCCTAATTTTCACCAGACATACTTACCTGACATCAGGCCATTTCATATACCTTCTTTGCCAAGCCAGTACTGAACAACTCTTCTAAAAAACACCCTTTTTAAAGGCCCAAATGCCCTGCTCCAGTCCAGCCCGCGTGTACACTCTAGCTGACCCACTACAGCCCATGTGTACCTACAAAATCATGAAAAATGGAAAGTTGTTGATGGAACACACAATTTTGGGTAAGTTAACTAAACCTTTCGACCATGCATGGCCAATCATTCGACTAAATACCTAGCTCCTTCTAGCCTATAAAATAAGGAGTAGGGGTACCATTCTAGAAGAGGAAAAACATAGTAAAGAAACTCTACCCGAATTTGTATTCCCCTTTGCCCAAGATTCTGCTACCATTTTGTGATTTCAATGAAGAAGAGAAGCACGTGTGTTAGCAATTGGTGCATAGTAAAAGAGGATCCCAGGACCAGATTCATGGAGAAGTGGTTGGCTTCATCATTGTAAGTTGATTTAGTGAAGTTAATAATAAAGAAGTATTTTTCCTATCCCACCATATGAGGTTTTCATTGTTTATTGCATACATGTTGATTAAATCTCTAACCCATTAATCCATAGATCAAATGCATGTGGAGTTCTTTGTTTGTCTTTTGTGAATGCAAGTTAGCCTTGGGAGGAGATTTGTAGTCAAAGAGCAACCAAGTATGAAGAGGGATCGATACCAAATGTTGGAAATAAGGTATGTTCACTTGATCTTCTTAACTGTGTATTTGCTTAAGAATAATGGGGATTAGGTCTGAGATGATGGTAAAAAGTAGGCATCTTTAGGTCTTTTTTGCATGCATGATAAAACCCTAAGTGTTAGTCCATAGGGGGATTTCCCACTCACAAAAGCCATGCTATACTTTGGTGCTTCCCACAACCTTATGCCTAAGGTTGTTATGGAAATATTAGGACTTGATATCACTAGACCTTACAAGGATTTATATTTTTTTTATTTAAGTAAGGCAAAATGCATAGGTCTTATCAAATATTTGTGTGTTACTTTAGCACAAATCCTAGCCAAGAGCATGGTAGTGGACATAGTTGTTGTAGACATACCTCCTAAAAATGGCATGTTACTGTCTCGCTCATGGGGAGCCAAATTACAGGGTACCCTACAACTGGACATGTCTTATGACACCATCCCATTATTTAGTCAACATAGGAGATTATATAGGGAGACATTGATGAAATACATGGTCAGTAGTCAGGATAAACCACATAATTATCCCTTATATTTTGTTCATTCAGACCTTGATTCTTTTATTTTATACAATGATGGAGACATGGAAAGACAACTTGCAAATCTGGAGGATAATGTTTATAACTTAGAGGAAAACAAAGAAGCCCCTGAAGAAGACAAAGCAATGATGGTACAATATAATGAACCAAAATAACCTCTCTGGAGTTTAGACTTTGATGGTTCTATTAGTAAGGAAGGATCAGGAGCTGGTGTGTGGGTTTCAAATCCAAAAACAAGACATACAGAAATCCATTCCTAAAAGTTGAATTTTCAGTGTACCAACAATATTTCTTAGTATTTAGCCTTAATGATAGGCTTTCAATTGTTAAAAAATCTTGGTGCTAAGATAATTTCAATTAGGGGTGATTCTAAACTCATAATAAAACAGATCAAAGGTGAATACTCTGCTAAACACCCAAGATTGAGAGCCTACAGTAATGTTGTTCTAGATTTTCTGCAGTGCTTTATTGAATATGATTTGGAAGCCATTCCGAGAGACCAAAACATTATTTTTGATGGTATGGCTACCTCAACAACTACTCATAAGATACCATTTCATCCTAATCGCCAGTATATAGTTGAAGTGAAGTGCAGACCTATTGTCCTAGACAACATCAAGGATTCAAAAGTTTTTGGAAATGACGAACAAATTGAAAATGTTTTGCAATCAAAGAATGGATTTGAATGTGCCAATATAGATGTTGATAGTGATGATGAAAAAGAAAATGTAAAAAAGATAGGTTTAGAGGAGTAAATAAAAAACAAGAAGATATGGAAATTTTGCAATTGAAAGATAATATTTTTCATAGAGGATTAGTCCCTTTGGAAGAGTTGTTTGATTTTGATGAATTGGACCTAAAATTGAACCTACTAGAAAGGAAGTTTAAGATTGTAACATAGGAACTTAAAAAAAAAAAAAACAAAGATGATTAAACTGTCAAAATATTTACCTCCTACGAAAAAATAGAAATATATAGAATTTTTCAAATAATTTATAGATATTTTTGCATGGAGCTATGAAGATCTAAAATCTTATGATACTAGCATTATACAACATAAAATTTCCATAAAATAAGATCAAAATCCTTTCAAACAAAAACTTAGGAGAATTAACCCAAAGTTGATGCCTATGATTGAAAAGGAAATAAAAAATATGTATGATGCTAAAATCATTGTCCCCTTAAGATTTTCTACATGGGTGTCCAATTTAATTTCAACAAGGAAGAAGAGTGGATAAATCAGACTATGTATTGATTTCATAAACCTTAATAAAGTCTCTCTCAAGGAAAACTATCCCTTTCCCAAAATGGACCATATTTTGCAGAAGGTAGTTGGGTCCAGTAGAATTTCTCTGTTAGATGGTTTTTCTAGTTACAACCAAGTTTTAGTCCACCTTGATGATAAGAGAAAACAACATTTACTACACCTTAGGGCACTTTCATGTATGTGAACATTCCTTTTGGTTTAATGAATGCTGGGGATACATTTTAGAGAGCAACGAATATTTTTTTTGTGAATGAACTTGGAAGATTCATTATTATATACATGGATGATATCATCGTTTTTTCAAAAACAGATGAAGAACACTTACTCCACCTTAGAAGAGTTTTTGAAAAATGCAGGAAATTTGGAATTTCACTTAATCCAAAGAAAACATCGTTTGGTCTAGAAGAAGGTAAACATATCATATCAAAGGATGGAATTAAAATTGATCCTAGAAGAATTGAAGCCATTCAAAAAATAGATCATCCCAGAAACATAAAAGAATTACAGTCTTTCACTAGAAAAATAAACTTTCTAAGAAGATTTATCCCTAACTTGGAAGAACTTCTCAGAATTATAACAAATATGTTGAAAAATGACACAAAGATAAAATGGACCATAGAAGAAAAACATTCCTATGATCAGGTGAAACAAGCCTTAACACAATCTTCTGTGCTTATTAGCCCTGATTACATAAAGATTTTCTCATATTCTATTTTTCCTCTGAGCATACTTTTGCAACAGTTCTTTTGCAGAAGAATAGTGAAGGCCATGAAAAACCTATTGCTTTCTTTAGTAAATCCTTGAGAGATGTTGCATTGAATTATAACATCATGGAAAAACAAGATTTTTCTTTGGTGAAAGCAATCAAATATTTTAGAGTATATATTCTCCACTCACACATTATTGCTTGTGTCCCAAATTCTGTGGTAGAATATATTCTGACCCAAGATAGTATTGATGGAAAAAGGGGTAAATGGATTGTTTTAATCCTTGAATATGATGTTGATACCAAACCAACTAAGCTCATTAATGGTCAATGATTGGATAAATTGATGGATGAGTCCAATTTTCATGCTTTGTATATCAATTTTCTAGCTGAAATGGATGAACAAGAAGAGCATGTGACTCCCCAAGTTAAAGAGGTTTTCTCAACCTCTCCCTGGTATGCAGACCTTATTTTTGTTTTACATCATTTACAAGCTCCTCCTGGTTTAACCAAAACTAAAGCTAGATTTATTAAACTCAAATCTATGAAGTATTGTATATTAAATGACAATTTGTGTTGGAAATATGTTGGAGGGATTCTACTAAACTATTTGTTGAACAATGAGGCCAATAAATCTCTGCAGGAATTTCATGAAGGAGATTGTGGTGGACAATTGAACTGGAAGACCACTGCTAAGAAAATTCTAAGAGCTAGTTTCTACTAGACAACTTTATTTGTAGATGTCCACAAGAAAATGACCTCCTATCATAGCTACCAAATATTCGAAGGCAAAAGGAAACTTCTTCCCTTACCCTTGAAACCAATTTCAATTGAAACTCCTTTTCAACAATGGGGTTTGGATTTCATTGGAGAAATCCATCCACCATCATCAGGCCAACAAAAATGGATTCTCATAGCCACTGATTATTTCACCAAGTGGATTGAAGTTGTACCCACAAGGCAAGCCATTGATGTTGTGATTATTAAGTTTTTGGAAACTAACATTTTTTCAAGATTTGGATGTCCCAAGAAAATTATCATTGATAATGAAACAACATCCAAATCAAATAAGATGGTAGATTTTTGAAGAAAATATCATATTACCTAAGGTCACTCTACCTCCTATTACTCTCAGGGGAATGGATTAGCAGAGTCTTCAAAGAAGAGTCTGGTAAACATCATCAAAACGTTGTTGCAGAACAACAAAAATTCATGGCACAACAAGCTGGTAAATGCACTATGGGAAAACAGAATTACTACAAAGAGGTCAATTGGCATGTCCCCATACCATTTGGCCTATGGAATGGATGTTGTCTTTCCCATTTCTTTAGGTTTCCCTATTGTTATCACTATAACAATTTTTATGGAATTCCAAGTCTCGGGACTTAGCAAGAGGCTAAATCAGTGTAGAGGTGCGATAAACAGGAGGATGGGGCCACATCTAGCAAATGGGGCTAAATATAGTGTAAGTGTGAAGTTGATGGGACCTGACAAGTCACATATCGTGGGCACCACAGATGAACGGTCAGGGAGAATATTGAAGTGACAACTAGCGAGGTTAATTTTTTGAAAGTGGGCCGATAAGAATACCATGTTTTCACCTCAAGGTCATGTGGTGCCACCAGATGCATATCAGGGGGAAAAGCGGGTGAAACCGAAACCAATCAATCCCACCCGAAAGTCACATGTCAAATATCATTAAATGTGTCAAATCCAAGGGTCGTGTGTGGAAAGGAAAATTGATGGCCAGTCAAATCATCTCGAGACACTTGTTTGAATGCCATTCGTCCATGAGATTTTGAGTAAGCACCACCAAATAACCAATTTAAAGGCTCATCATTTGAAATCAATGGTCGAATGTGATAAGCCATTATCCCTTCAAGGAATTTCATTAGTATCCCATGATTAGCACTCAATGGTGACTGTCACCCAAAACACAGGTGAAATTACTTTGTTTTTGGTGATTAACGTTTTATTCCAAAATGGGGTAACCACAAATCAAATCATTCCTCTAATTCTTGTACAATTGAGGGAGATAAGATCGTGCTTCCTTGAAAACCAGAGGAAATGGAGAATACATATCCAACATCCTTCAACAAACTGAGAAATTTAAATAATCTAACAAAATTATCAATGAAGAAGAAAGAAAAGCTTCTTGTGTGAATATTGGCAACAAAATTTCACTCAAAATCTGCGAATAAACTAGGAGCAGGTGAAGAGATCAGATTGAATACTATAATGAAGGATTTAATCATTAATGGATATGCAAATGGATCCTACATGCAAGATGGAGAAAGTAAAAGAAACAAGTGACAGAAGAAGGAGACTAAATCTGAAATGGTCGAAGGTAGTGGAGAAAACCATCTTGGTTAGCTTGATACCTTACAGGAAGAGATTGCAAACCTGAAATAAATTACTAGCTAAATCGAGTATATTTCAGGAAATTTTGTGATGATGCCGACAAATGGCAATCAGGGTAAAAAACTCAAATATGTTGGTTTTTTATAATAACGTTCCCTAGAAAATAGGAGTTCAGTTTTTGTACGTTACTCCCTCTGTGACCGATATCTATTTTTGGAATCTTGGAGAAGATGATCCGTTTTGGATCCCATATGTAATTTATCTATATATATTGCTAAAAGATAAAATAAAGAGGGGGGACTTACCGAAGAAGGGCATGCCCTTGTAGCAGGGGAAATTTGCATATTCTTATGTATTTTAATATAAGCAGATAAGGTTTTCTTAGACAACCAAGATTCATCATGGTGTTGATGTTCAGTATGTTTTCTTGTATTTCATATTCATAAATGTGTTTTTCTTCTGCTATACATAATCTTTAAGCAAGAGAAAGAATCCACCATGTTGGTACTCTTTCTCATATTTATTATACTTTTTATATGTTTATTGGTTCCTATTTCAGAATTCACTCGTGATTGGTTCTCTGTTTTTGGTAGCCAACCTTCATGTTTCTTCTTCTAAGGCTATACCAAGATATTCTCCCTATATTAGACGCCTCTTGCTGATAGCGGTTTTTTCTTTCTTTTCCTCTACCATCTCATATTATATATTTGGTTGAACATCATGCCTATTTTTCCTCTGTTCCCTCTGGGAGACATAGCTTATAACTCTTCATACGTTTTTAGGAAGAGACCCCATTTCCCAATGGCCCTGCTCTTCTATTTTGTTCCACCACTTTTAAAATTTACACTATGACAAAATCTGACCTCTATGCGTGCACTGCCAAATATTTTGAGTATTTTAAATAGTTATATGCCCAAGATATCCCTCTATTGTTTGAAAGGTCATAATTGAACCTAAAGTTGGTTAAAATAGTTACCTATGTCATTTGTTTTATCAGCCGAACAAATTTACAAAGTGCTGACACCTGTCATGAAATTACTGCAGAAAGTATAGGTAGAACCAAATGACATCCAGAGGAGAATTAATCAGACCATACAACTGCAAAAGTCCAGAGAAGAGGTCTACAACCAAACTCAAGTGATTCGGGAAAATATCAAGAAGATCTATGATAGAAGGACCAAGTCTAATGACTTCCAGATAGGAGACAAAGTACTGAGATGGGACTCAAGGAATGAAGAGAAGGGAAAGCATGGAAAATTTGAGAATTTATGGAAAGTTTCATTCACAATACATTATTATCGAGGAAGTAATGCATTTTTTATCAAGGATATGAATGGAGCAGACCCGCCAGGAGGACCTGTCAATGGCAGAATGCTCAAGCACTATGTTTCATAGGAATGAAATTTTTCCTCACTCAGTTCATTGTAAATACCATTTTACTTTTTTTGTCAATAGTGGGTGAATTTTATTAGTGGTTGAATCCCGAAGAGAAGTCCCTAAGCCCCTGATCAGTTGTCACCAGATTTACATTTACAATAAAGATAATCAGAATGCAGAAAATACTAGAGAAGATGATTCAAGGCAATCAGTAATTGGTTCTTGGCACCTCACAAGGAGAGTGCCATCCCCAAGTGGAGCCACTATTATAACACTATATTCCATAGTATCAGCTGGTGATTGAAATTTCTTCCCCCAGTCATATTTCATTCTAAATAATATTTCATTTGGCAAATGATTTACAAAAATAAAAAGAAAAAGAAAAAGATAAAGATAAAAGATAAAAATAGAAAAAATGAAAAGAGGGTATACAAGAAAAGAGAAAGAAAAGAAAAAAGAGAAAAATAAGAAAACCCCATTAAAAATATATTTAGTTTGAATCATATTATCTAATCATGATCAAACTTGTTGAATTTGTGTTGATAGGTTAGAGAATAAGTTTGGACAAATTGTTTAATCTTGGCCATAGTAGGTAGGATAGAGTAATAATTAATCCAAGAGTCTAAGATGGATTAATAATGTTAGATGCCTAGGTTAGGAGATAGGTTAGTGATGTTTGTCTCATGAAAAATTGAAAGGGATTTCAAAATATACCCTTAATTGAATAAATTTGGGTATTTCTAGCTTAGGAAAATAATGTATAATGTAAAAGTGGTAAAACGCAAGCTTCACGCTACCTAACGCATGTTTCTATCCTAAGTTTTCTAGCAGATAAGACATTTTTTCTGGTAGTGACTGATTCTCGCACAGGTTGTCATCAATGACATCCATCATCATGCAAATCAATGACCCTCGGTGCTTTTCGAACCCCCCCCCCAACCTTTCTACTTTTAACGATGGGGGGGCATTCAAAAAGTGGTTTCCCTCACGTCGGTCCCACCTAACGTGCTGCGTCCACAACATTTTGGACCCCCCCCCGCCTCTTATTTCTTCTTACCACCTACCCCCCCTCTGAAATCTACCCAAACAACCACCCAATACCACCCACCTCACTCTGCCACCGTAACCCTATTTCTACCCGCCATCTGTCCCATCATGCATACCTGTTACCTAATCAAAACACTCCCTGTGACCATTATCCACCCCATAACCACCCCCACCCCCACACCATAATGGACACCTATTGTACACCTTTAAACCTTGTTTCATCATCATGTAATGCCATTTGTTGATAGAGACATCTCACCAAAATAAGATTTCAAGCTAACTGCAACAACCTCTCACCGTCAAGATGTGTATTTTTCCCAAAGTAATCACAATTCCACCATTAATTTACTTTAATCTCTGTCAATCATGGCCCCCAAGGCCAAATATACTGATATGTCTGAGAACCCGATCCTTCCCCCTCCTGTCGACCTGGACCACATTCCTATGGCGAATAAGATTTTAAAATCATAGAGTCGAGGTGTGAATTCAACTTCTTCGAATTTCACTCTTGGATAAAAGAAATATTGTTGGAGCAGAGTGATGAAATTGGACTCTGGGAGTCCAATTTACCTATGTATATGTTCCCTCAAACTCACCATTTTCCCAAATTCACTCTCAGATGCCAAACTTGCTATTTTTCTGGCCAAACGACCATTGTTTCCTCCTCTAGCGAAACCTTGTTCACAATCACCTCTAAAGCCATTGAACAGATGCTGCAAATCCATAGAAATGATGCAGTCATCCTATTTTCCATTGAATCCCTAAAGGACATGTACCATAAAATCACTTTCCTCCAAAGAGTCTATATTTGTGATATTTTTCTCCCTAAGGATGCTCAATTACCCAAGAAAAATCCACCTTACTCATCCTCCATCTTCACTGTCAAATCCAACCAGAACATTTCCATGCTTTTTTACTTGTTAGGTTATTACTCAGATGAATGGGTAGATGAACCTATTCTAGGTTTTTTATCCATATTTTCCACAGAAGAAAGAGTTTCACTAAAATTCAATTTCAGTCAATTTCTGGCTGATAACATTCATGATCAGCTATCCAGGTTTCCAACTGAAGGAATGTTCAGATATTCCTTACTCCTAGTTTACAGGTTCTTTTTTTTTTCAGTCAGACAGATTTCCATGTTCACTTCATAAATTAAACCAAGAAGGAATCCCACAGTCAGTGACCTCATGGACCTCATTGATGAGGAAAAATTCAACAAAGTGTAGCTTCAAAGATTACATAGATCAATTCATTCACCCAGTTGTTTGCATGTTGAATAGAAACACAGAGCCAAGGATCAATGAATAAATTCAGAGAATCCTACACCTTTTTGATATATATAAGACATGGGATTGGTACTTATACCAAAACCACAAAGAGATAAGAGTTTATGGGTGTGAGCTTCCACCTTACAGATTGCCCAAATACCTCCTTGTGAGGATTTTTGCACTAGAATACATAAGGCAAATGGTGAATTTAGATGAAATTCATTTTTTTGCAACAAATAAGAAGTCCCAGCTCAGGATCAAGACTTATATTGTCCCTTTTATCTGCAACAACAKATTGTCAGAAGAAGAATCAKATAACCTCTTAAAACAAATGAGGTTTACTCTGAGTTCCACTTGGGCATATGACCCATTTGGTGTTGTTGGATTACTGAGAGGGGGGGGGTGAATCAGTAATAGAGAAATTTAATCCTTTTTAAACATATAATCCAAGTTTTATATCAATGTAGCATTATCATCCAATAACTACAGAGTAAATAAGAAATGAAAAAATGAACAATCATACACATACACAATACACTAGTGTTTTACGTGGAAACCCAAAGTGGAAGAAAACCACGAAAAGATTTTTCTTATATGTCTTGAAGAATTGCATTCATTGAAAGCACCAACTTCCCTTGTTTTATAGCTGCAACTAGAATGAGGCTCCAACCCCCTTGTTTCTCAGGCTACAACCTGAAGGAAGCTCCAACTCCCCTATTCTCTGGCTACAACCCCCTATGTTCTTTGGCTACAACCAGAAGGTGGATACAAACACTTGTCCTTTCCCTGTCCAACCACCCTGAATTAGAAGTAGAATGATGGAACCAATATCACACTATAACTGTGAGATATATCGATGTAAACATGTACCAATAAACCCAAACCATGCACCAACCATGCATCAACATGTACCTCAACCTGTACCATAAACGAGTGCATCAACCATGCACCAACCTGTACCAAAAAACCTATAATCAATATGTACCATAAACAAGTGCATCCAACCATGTACCAAGTATGTATCAATCATGTGTCAACTACTCATCAACTATGACTCATCAATATGTACCAACATCATCAACTATACACCTCATATATGTGCCAACTCATCAACTACTTGTATCAACCATGTACCCAACATGTACCTCAACCAAAATGCCTCATCAATATCATCATCCAAATATTATTTGTAACTTAGTAATAGACCTAGTTTAAATGATCACATACCTGCCAACCTTCCTTAACTTTAACAACAAGAGACTAGCATTTTCATCAAACTTTTATTTAGTCTCACATGACTAGTTTTGGATTAGTCAACAACCCTAACTTGAAATAATCATAACTATGTACCTGTAATGAATAAAGATATGAAACTAATACATAATTTTATTCAATGTGTTTTTGGCAATTCCTCGAGGTTTCATTACTTGGAACCTCTCAGAAAAAGAGTTACAGAAACAATGGCATACCTTGTTGAACTATGGCTTATTCTAGAGAGCGACCTTGTAGAGCATGCCTCACACAGAATATTTGTTGAATCGATCTGAAAATGTTACACAGAATATGAAATACTATACTCTAACCAACACATTTGGTCTTACTTAATTTGGATCTGTTATGAATAATTTATGATGTTTTTATCTGAAACACTTGTTTTAGACTAGTTTCAGGACTAGTCATAAACCCTAATTTCCACGACGTGTAACTCCAAAAATAAAACAACCCAAAAGCTGAGTTTTTTACCACAGATACTTGGATATGTTTCCTCAATGTAATATCAATTTCACGGTCTGAATCATTATATAAAAAAATTTATTGTGAAAATGGTGAGATGACCTGTAAATAACATACCTTAGAAAGCATCATCAAAAGAATTTATCCTCCCTTGAATTCCGGCATTGTTTTCTTCACCTTCCATCTAAAATTTGGCTTAGATATCCTTTGGTTACCTCATTCACCTATAGATATTCAATATGATCAATTGTGATGTAAAATGAGAGAGTCTCACCTCTTATTTACAATCTCCATGTTCTAGGTCACTTTACTTATTTCTAGGTCACTTAACCCATTTCTAGGTCACTTAATCTATTTCTAGGTCACTTAAACCACATATAGGTCGCTTAACCTATTTTCCTCATTTTTAGGGTTAACCGATTTCCATAATTAGAAAGTTATCCATTACTTTATCATTTAAATATTCCTCCTTGACTTTGTCACCTCACTTTATCATTTAAATAATCTTCTTTGATTTTGTAACTTCACTTTATTATTTAAATAATACTTCTTGACTTTGTCACTTTAATTTATCATTTAAATAATAATTTCTTCTTTGCAATATCTTTGACTTCTTTTACCTTTTGGGGCTTCAATCCAACATATGAGGGTCCTCCAACTTCGTAAGGCCATAACTCTCAAACTGTGAGGAGTTATGTGACGTTCCACATACCACCAGAAATGGCATGACATGTACTATCCATACAGAATAGTATTTCTTTAAAATATATTAAAAATCATACCATTATACATCAAACAACCTTGGTTCCATTACCCAAACCTTTGTGCTACCGGATTTCGCTACCATACTTTCTTCAAGGGTTGACATCAATGACAACCAACCTTAATCAACAATATCTCCTTTTGGCAGTGATGGCAACACTCTGATGAAATACTGAAATCATTTCAATTAATACTGAAGTCATAACTCTCATGCTCCCCCTGGAACCATGCCTCTCTCCTCTGCATCTATGTGACCATTTCTCCCCCTATAATCATGCCTCTATCCTCTGCATCTGATAAATCTCTCCCCCTTTGTCATCAATGGCAAAGGTATCTTTTCATCTGGGGCTGCTCCCCCTAACTGAACTATCCTCTTTATGGTTCTTCCTCATGTACATATAATATATATAAGATAAGAATTCAAAAGCATTCATTTTGGAGTAGAAATAACTCTAAGTCTCTAGCGAAGATACTCAAAGGATTTCCATGGAAGTGGTTTTGTAAAGATGTCTGCCACTTGTTCTTTTGTGCTGACATACTCAACTCTGATGTTGTTTTCTCCAACTTGTTCTCGTAGAAAATGATACTTTATTGGAATATGCTTCGTCTTGGAGTGCATCATCGGGTTCTTTGAGACACTGATGCTGCTTGTATTATCACAATATATTGGAATGGGCTCATCATACTCAACCTGCATATCTATCAGAGTTTGTTTCATCCAAAGAACCTGTGTATAGCATGTTGTTGCTGCAATATACTCTGCCTCAGTTGTAGATAGATTTATTGATGATTTTTTCTTTCTTATCCATGATACTGAACACTCACCCAAGTAGAACGATGCTCCACTTTGCTTCGTCGGTCATCAATACAACCTTGCCAATCTGCATCTGTGTAGGCAATAAGATATAGATTCTTTCCTTTTGGATACCATAATCCAAACTCTTAGGTTCCTTTGAGATATCTGAAAATCCTCTTCACTGCTAACACATGTGATTCCTTTGGTGTTGCTTGAAATCTTGCCACCTGTCCAACTGTTTGCATTACAAATGGTCTGGATGTTGTCACATATAGTAGCCTACCAATCATTGACATGTATTGCCTCTGATCTGTATACTTTGAATCATCATCTTTGATTAACTTAAAAATGGTTTGCATGGGATTGATAATTGGTTTGAAATATTCCATTCCGAACCTCTTTATCATTTCTCTGATATACTTAGTTTGAGAAATAGAAATTCCTTTGTTTCTTTCATGTATCTTAAGTCCCAGAAAGAAGAATAGTTCTCCAAGTAATAACATTTCAAATTCATTTTGCATATCTTTTGCAAATTTTTGGCTTAACCTGTCATCATCACTACCAAAAATAATATCATCAAGATAAGCTACAATTAATAAAATATTACCTTGACTTACCCATATGTAGAGGTTGTTGTCTGCACTTCCTTTTTTGAACCCTTCCCGCTGTAGATATTTATCCAGTCTAGAGTACCATGCTCTAGGATCTTGTTTTATACCATACAAGGCCTTTAATTTTCACACATACTTTCCATTCTCTAACAACTGAAATTCTTATGGTTGGTCAATGTAGACTTCTTCTTCAAGTTCCCCATTCAGAAAAGATGATTTTACATCCATCTGATACACTTTAATATTTTTGGAGCATGCATAAGCTAAAATCAATCGGATTGCTTCCATTCTGGCAACTAGAGAAAATGTCTCTTCAAAGTTGATTCCTTCAACCTGTGCATATCCTTTACATACCAATCTAGCTTCGTTCCTTGTAACCTGTCCATCTTCGTTCAATTTATTCTTGTATACCCACTTTTTGCCTATCACATTCTTATCCTTTGGTCTTGGAACCAATTCCCAAGTGTCTTTTTTCTCTATTTGTTCCAATTCTTCATACATGACCTTGTCCCAAAATTCATCCTTGATGGCCTCTTTAAAATAGGTTGGTTCAATCATAGATGTGAGTGTTATGTGTGTGTGTTCTAGTGAATGGATTATTCTTCTAGTCTCAACTCCTGCGTCCTTATTTCCGATAATCTGATCTGAAGGATGATTATTTTGTACTCATCTACTAGGTGTCTTTGGAGGCACTTTCTAAACGTGTTCTTCTACTTCAATCAGATTCTCTTCATCTTCCTCTTATACTTCCTTTTCATCTTCTTCTCCTTCTTAGAAAAGTTGTTCCATTGATTCATTTTCTTCTTCCTTTGATTCTGGTCTTCCTATTTCATCAATTGTTACGTTGATGCTTTCTACAACTTTGTTCAATATCATATTGTAACACTTGTATGCTTTCCTTGCACTTGAGTAACCAAAAAGTACTCTTTTTTCCACACGAGATTCAAACTTTCCCATTTTACCATCTTCTCTGTTGATGTAGGATTTGCTTAACTCTCCCTTAGGAGGCATTGAGTTGGGAGGTTGTATTTGCAATATTGATTCTGGATTTGCTTTTCATGTCATATTCAGACCTTGATAGACATTGTGGGGGTGATTTTGTGGTATTTGGAGGTCATCCACTAGGGGGGGAAATTATTGGGGTTTCATTCATCCAGTGAGGGTGCATTGTTCTAGGAAGATCATCATATTTCAGTCGGGTTATGAGTTGGTTCATCTAGGTTTTTGGTCTATAGCTTGGAGAGGATTTTGGAAGCCTGGATATTCTTTTATCTTGTATCTTGGAGGATTTATCATCCCAACACTCTATTCACTTATATCTATTCTAGATCTACACCATTTTGTATGAGGTCAAAGACCTATTATTAATAAATCAGATCTGAGGTATTTATGGTTATTTCTTGTATTGTTGATCTTGCATCTTGTTGAGTATACTCCATTGATATATATTATTTGATTGGTTGTTGAAAACACTCATTAAATCATCATTATAAACCCTATCATAACTCATCATACTTAAGTCTGCAAAGTGTTTGGTGAAATTCCACAATCAGAAAACAGTTAAAAACACATGAAAAACACAATGTTCTTGGCATCTTGGCTTGAGAATATTACAGTGGTATCATAAATTTGATCCTCCCAGCCAGTGGGGATTAGTGCATGTAGAAATATAGTAGAAATGGATATGTTGGACTTTTCTAGAGAGATTGTATCTATGAAAGGGAATATTATTCCCTTAGTGAGGAAACTAAGGCTCAATTAACATTCCAACAGTTTGTATCCATAAAAAATCATAGGTGGAGAAAAGATGTGGTTACACATTGGGTAAACATAGCATAGGAAAATAGAGTTGTAGCAGATAGATGGAGGGAAGAACATATTAACCCTACACTCATTAGGAGCAGGAAACGTTGCTACAGTTGCAAAGTTCCTTGGGAACCAGATCATAGATGTAGGAGTAAAAGTAAGAAACACATATTGAGGTGCACTATGACAGTGACGATGAGGAGATGAATGGGGATCCAACCATAGATTCATATTTGGAGAATTTCAATGACACTATTGACTCTTTCACACTTGTGGGGGCTCATGACTCTTGCACACTTGGGGAGGATAGTGACCCTTGCGCATTGGAGGAATAGTGGGATGGACAGGATGATAGCACATGTGCTTCAGCAGTCATATCACATAATGTTGATGACCTTACACTTCAACAGAGTGGTGACACTAGTGGGGATTCACACGTGTTATCACCTAGACCTAATGAGCTTCCTATGATGATTGTGACACATTTTTCATCTGTTCAGACACCCATGATAGCCACGACACATGAGGATATCAGTGGAATTTCAGATACGATAGAGGAGTCATGTGTGAGCGATGCACACCAGGGGCATATGGATCCACAGATCCAGAAGGAGATACATGACATGAAGAAAGTGGACCTTACACATACATATAAGTATGAGGAGAGTGAGTCACTTCTTTTGGAGACTCCATTGTCTGAGCAGGTTGTGGATACTGATAGTTTGATGGGACACTTACTTCTAGGATCAGCCTACAGTGATGAGGATGTACCCTTTATTGATCAAGATGACCATAGCACATGTTTGGACATATCTATATGGGATCTAGGCACATATGATAGTAGCGGGGTGAGTGCACAGGAGGATACATTTTCTCATACAGGATACAATATGATTTAGAGGGAGCTAGTCGTTGGTGATGATGTGCAATATCTTACAGGAGGACCTGGTAGCACAGTGGAAAGGGGGTAGTTCAGTGCTTTATCTTTTTAAAAGAGTATTGTTTGGAATTCCATTGTTGAAACTAGCAGTGAGGGACATGAGGTAACACCTCAGCATGATTGTGTTCAGGAGTCACGCTACCTAGAAGGACAATTGAGAGTTAGTGAGGACATGATCATGGAAGCCACTAGGCACATTGATGACACACATGAATTGGTGGTCGATTGTTGTTGGAGGGCATCGTTGGCACATGATAGTTCAGATGGGGGATTTTCCATAGATGGATTTCATACTCTCAGGGAGAGAGTGTCTGTGATGAGGACCGACTACCAATAGTTTTTTATGGACAATACCTATCTATTGAGGATTGGCAAGATGTATTGTAGGGCCCTGAGGGAGCAATAATTGGAGGTGGAAAGACTCACTCATGAGTTGGAGAGCACTCAAGGATTTTTGAGAGGCACATAAACAACCCTTCAAGAATCAGATTCCATATCATAGGAGCTTTTTGAGGAGATTCGTCAGAGATCCACTACATCTATCTTAGTGGAAGCTTAGATGTATCATTYAGTCACATTGATAGAGGATGTTTGTGGTCTAGCAGAGGAGCACCAGTTGATGGAGGAGCATGAGGAGTACCCATGATCACTGATGAGTATGTATAGTTATGATCCAAAGGCACAAGAGTTACCCTCAATGAGGATATTTGATATAGTCGAGAACTCRCATACGCATGGGGACTCCAAAGCCAAGGGAAATTTTGAGGACACTTCCATTTGTGTCCTGGGAGTGATTGACCTTCATGTAGAGGGTGATCCAATAGTAAACCCAGGATTCATGATGTTGTAGGAGTATACAGGAGATTATGTCAGTATGAAGGAGCATACGGTGGTGAGTTATAGCTCACAGAGACATGCAGAGATGTACAATGGGATTAGGAGGGGTGTATTGGCTTGCAGGGATGAGACACACTTAGTAGAGCATGGATATGTCTCTCCTTTGCAGCAACACATAGTACTAGGGGATCACCTTCACAATAGAAAAAACCATAGGGGTGATGATGATTGGGATTCAATGATGATTACAGGTGAGGATGCACCATGGGTACCAATGGACGAGCTTTTGGTTGAATCCTTGGAATTAACCAAAGCACGTGATATTTTCCAGTCCTACAGTCAGCTACTGATGTTTTTGTTAGCCTTTTCCGACACTTTTATAATTGACAGCAACATGAGGAGAGATAGACAGTGGCATGAGACATGGAGAATGGTTAGACCGAGACCACCTGACAGGAGTAACATTACGGCGTACAACAAGATAAGGGTGGATCATCATAGGCAGACAGTTGAGACTTTGTGTGTGATGGTGAGAATCATAGGAAAAGGGATAGTAGACATCTTAGAGGGTGACATGGATACAGATTCTCATGAGGATGAGCATACAGGGCTTYCGAGAGTGAACAGTATGACATAGGAGCAGTTAGTGGGGATTGGAAGTGATAAACTTCCAAGTTTTCCATGGGATTTGGGAGTTCATTTTGTTAGTAGGTTGTTTCACCTTATGATGACCTAGGTTGCGCCAGAGAGCCACATACTTCACTTTGGGTTGGTTTTGAGTGGGCATGCAGGGGCTTGTCCTATGGAGTGAGACAGTTTCTTCCTTTTGATTATCATGATCAAGAATGGATATGGTTGGGAAGATACTATCTACGCAGAGGTTCTTTTACAGATGCAGCTTCTAGACAGCAGGCCCAGTTGCCACATGTATTCCAGCTTGAGGGTCCAAGAGTGGGGGATCTAATATGTATACAGGGACAAGACAATCATGGTCAGAGTAGTGAAGCACCAGCATGGTGACCCTTGATAGAGAGTATCATGGGAATCGAGGATTGCGACATTGAGCATTTCATTGAATGATAGAGGTGAGTGGACCTTTGCAGGGGAAATTTATTTTGATTTTCCAGTGAGCTTCAGTGTTGAGGAGAGAACATCACTTGAGGGTGTCTCATGGAGGTCTTGCAGTACCTCATTATGGTAGAAGCATGTGAAATTGATGGAGACCGTGTTGTTATTGATATGGACTCAGAGGATGGACATATTCTGGGATGAGGCCATGTGTCATGTGTAGGAGACTCTTGGTGTTGATATGATTCAGGATCATGCTTCACAGGGTATTGCAACTCACATCCTGATATGGGACCTAGGGGGCGGAGTGCATGATATTTAATCCTTGGATGGAGCCTACTGTGTGTCCCACAGGTGGACATGGGACCCTGGTATTATATTGGGATGGGTTTAGTTATTTCTTGAGGACAAGAAATATTCTAGCAGGGAGGACTATAATGTCCCCACTTTGGGACATCATTATATTACAGAGTTTTATGATGACAAGAGTAGCCAGATGGAGGATATATCGAGTACAAGGACTATTGAGGGGAATTTTTGGGTCCAGATTTTATCGCTCATCTTATTTCATCATTATGATCCATTCCGCACAGATTGGCTTTAGTTTCGTTGCATTCCGACAATTTCCATGATTTTGAGTTATTTTGGGCTATAGGTTAATTAAATTCACTAAAGAGGTCATATTGGGAATAATACTTGGAGGAACCTCTTAGTGTAATATCTCATTGGAATCAAAAGGAACAACACTATAGGATAGGATGATGAAAAGTGGCTTTCAGTGGCTAGGGAAGCCATAAGGATAGATAAGGTACTTTTTAGAGGTAAAATGGCTAATTAATTAATTAAAGTGATTTAATTAATTAATTAACAATTAAATAAATTAAAATTCACTTTGGAGAGACAAGGTGAGTAGGGAGGATAAAAGAGATATAGGATCCTCTATTCTCTCATTCATGTTGTCTATCATTTGATATCTGGCTTCTTGCTAGTGAGCCCATGCACTTGGGGGTTTTGAGGGTTTTGACTTAACAAACCCTAGAGATCAACTCGGTGGTGAAATATCCCACCTATATTGATCCAATATTGGCCACAGAGGTGAAATATCCCTCCCTCGCCATTCTACACCAGATCTATCCAGTCACGGGTGCATTCTACAGGTTCAAGAAGAGCAGGTGTGCACTAGTGAGGGTTTCAACAGGAGGGCCGCATCACTTGAGGAAGGGAAGATCATTTTGATTTGAGGGGGTCAGATATACAGACATTATTCATCTAGGAGCCATATCTATCATTATATCATCCTTTTGAAGCCATTGGATGAGGATTTCTCTTGCCAATTCATTTATGGTGGCTTGAGAGGGTTTCTAAAGGGGGGGCGCAACTCTCCCTTAGGAGGCATTAAGTTGGGAGGTTGTATTTGAGAGATTGATTTCAGATTTGCTTTGCATGTCATATTAAGACCCAAATCTACATTTTGGGGGTGATTTTGTGGTATTTGGAGGTCATACACTAGGGGGCCGAATTATTGGGGTTTCAGTCACCCAGTGAGGGTGCATTGTGCTAGGAAGATCATCATATTTTAGTCGGGTTATGAGTTGGTTCATCTAGGTTTTTGGTCTACATATTGGAGAGTATTTTGGAATCCTGGATATTCTTTTATCTTGTATCTTGGAGGATTTATCATCCCAACACTCTATTCACTTATATGTATTCCAGATCTACACCATTTTGTATGAGGCTAGAGATCTATTATTAATAAATCACATCTGAGGTATTTATGGCTATTTATTGTATTGTTGATATTGAATCTTGATGAGTATACTCCATTTCTATATCTTCTTTGATTGGTTGCTGCAAACACTCATTAAATAATCGTTATAAACCCTAGTGTAACTCATCAGACTTAAGTCTGCAAAGTGTTTGACGAAATGCCACAATCAGAAAACAATTAAAAACACATGAAAAATGCAATGTTCTTGGCACCTTGGCTTGGGAATATTACATCAATGCTACTGTAAACTATTCCCTTTTCATTGGCTTTATGTAAAATTTTAGCCTAAATCCATTTACTAGTAAGGGGATTCCTTCTTCATCAATGGTTCTTATCTGGATGGAACCATTTTGACATTTTTCAATAATGTAGGGCCCTAGCGACTTGGTCATCAAATTTCCCTTGAATTCCTTGAATATTGAGTCATACAAGAGGGACTAATCCTCTTCTTTGAACTCACCATGCTTGATTTTCTTGTCATGCCAATCTTTTCTTTGTTGTTGCACTACTTCAATGTTGAAGAGTGCTTGCATCATGTACTCATCTAAGGCATTTAGTTGATTCAATATTTATTTTTGTGTTGATGGTATATCCATATTCAATTCAGATGTTTTTCTTAATTTACGGTATTAAAACTCAATAGGGAACATGTATTTATTATAGTATGCTAACTCAAAGGGTGTAATCCTTGTGGTAGTCTTCCATGTGATGTTTTATGCCCATACTACTTCAATGAGTTTCTTTGACCAGATCTTCTTATTCATGCTCACTGTTTTAGTGAGGATATTTTCCAGCTCTCAGTTAGTGACTTCATCCTATCCATTTACTTGTGGATGGTAGGGTTTTAATTTTCTATAGAGTATGTGGTGTTCCTTCATGATTTTCTCAACAATTTTGGATGTTAATTGAGATCCTTAGTCTGCAACTATTTCTATGGGATACCCAAATATTGAGAATATGCATTCTTGGAGGAATGCAGCTACATTTTATTCTATGTCATTCTTCATATCCTTTACCTCAACCCACCTGGTCAGATAGTCAATGCATACCAATATTTTCTTCTTCTACCCTAAAGGTGGATCAATTGGGCCTATAATTCCATGCCCCACTTATCAAATGGATCCAATGATACTTGGGGCTGCAATGGAATTCCATTCCTCTTTGTATTCTTCCCCATCCTTTGACATTCATCATAGTGTGAGGTGTATTGTTGATCATCTCTATGTAGGGTCATCCAATAGTATCCAGCTTGCAAGATCTTGTAGGTTGTTCTATTTTCTGCATAGCGTCCTCCACATGGTTCATCATGACAAGCATGGAGGATATCATGCACCTTATATTCTCTAATGCATCTCCTCAAGACTTGGTATAGGCCAAGTTTGAACAGATATCCTGCTAAGCAAGTATAGGTTGTGCTTTTCCAAACAATCTTCCATCTTTTCCTAGAGGATAAATGTTGAGGAAGCCTCCCTCTTGTTTGATAATTTGATATATCAACAAACCATGGGGGTTTGAATCGATATGGAAAATATTTGTGTCAGTGTTTCATGGAAACTTTCACAGGAGATCTAGTTAAAGCAAGTACAAACAAAGATTATCAAGAAAGGAAGAGAGATTCAATATGGAAGAATGAGAAAATATATTCACACTACTCCAATGAGTTGATGATTGATACATAGATAATGATCAATATGACACAATGAATGAGTGGAATAGACTCATATATAGGGAAAAACATTCTATAACTAAGAAAAGAAATCAAGCAATTAGCTTTCCTTAGGAATGCATGCATGCATAATAATGATGGTAAAAATAGAAAGTCTAAATAGAACTAGTCAGTTAACTCCCACTGAACTAGTGTGTCGAAAAATAGAAATTTCTCCAACACCCCCCCTGAACATCACTATGGAGTAAAAAATGAATCTCGGCTACTAGGCCATTTTAGGTACTCATGTACAATGCAACTAATGAAAATTGAATAAAAGTGAGGAAAGAGGGAAAACCATGTGGGAACAAAACCACCCCTCAAAAGATAATGTATCAAAAGAAGAAAATAACAGTTTCTAGACAATTGTGTTCTTCACTAAAAGACGATCCTGCAAAGTCTGAAAATTCTGCTCATTGAAAATCTTCGTGAAGATGTAGAAATATTTATGGATCTGATGAAGTCCTTTGGCAACCTGTCGGGCCTTATACCTCTTGATCCTGTGGATCCATCTGCACCCAAAAATATTCCTTTCTGGTGGATGTGGAACCAGATTCCAATTCCAGTTCTATAGGAGTGAGTCATACTCCTTCTGCATGGTTGCTTGCCATAATATATTTCCCACAACCCTATTGTAGTTTTGTGTATCAGTAGATTTAACCATATATAAATGCATGGGCATCGCAGGTTCTGAAGCTGAAAATACATGAGAAGGCTCCTCATGATGAGATCGAGTCATCCTTGAATCCAATGGATTTCTTGCAAGGTTTTTTGCTACTTGAAGTGTGGTATGTGCCTTCTTGGGCATCTGTTGAAGCTGCGAAGCTGGATTCTTATATGGATGTACTATCTTCTTATTTCCATGTACAGAATCTGAGTGTATGGAATCATCTCTAATGTCTGAAACTGATGGAAGAACAAGAGTATATGCATGTTGCACTGGAGGTGCATGCAAAGTACTCTCCTGATGTGTAAGTAGAATAGAGGAGTCATCGTCAAAAAACTTAGTGAATTTATACAACCTTGACTTGTGATCCACCTCACCAATTGCAATTATGGAATTGTCATGCATGTCAATTATTGAAACTGAATCTGATGTAAATTCAACCTTTTTACCTTTCTGAGTGATATGATAAACTGAGAGCAGATTCATACAAAGTTTTGGAACATGTAGAACATTCTCAAAACTGCCATTGTGGAGTTCCACTCTCCCTTCTCATGCTACTGCTACTGGAGTATCATCCCCCATGAGAATAGGGGGTCTTGAGCATGGACTCAAAGAAGAGAAAAATTCCTCTTTCGCTGCCATATGATGGGTTGCACCAAAATCTATAATCCATGAATTAGATGAGGAATTAATTGCAACAAGAGGATGATGATTACCTTTCTTAGGAGCAAGATCTTCTTCTTTCTACTTCTTGACTCCCTCTGGAATGAAGTTTCCAAGGTTGTTATGTTGAATTGCATGTTCCATAAGATCGATCTGTTTCTTCATGCATGTGGATTCTTCATGATTTGGTTTATTTCAATAAGTGCACTGATTTTCCTTCTTCTTCTTCTTGGAATCTGAAGAGTCTTTGGAACCTGGAGAATCATTAAAGGGTTTGGAATATCCCTCCTTCCCCTTCTGTTTGGATGACCCTTTTCCATTATGCATGGTGAGTGCATGTGCTTTGGGATCTTTCATGAGGCCCATATGTATGAGTTTTGTCTTCTCTTATGTGAGAGACTCAATGAACTGAGCCAACATAGGAATTTTCCAATTTGTTCCAAAAAGACATCTGCCAAAATGGAAATTGGAGACATGTACATTGTATTCTAGTCCTAGCTTGGCCAATATTGTTAAAATAAGTTGTTTCTCTTGTATAGACTTATCAATACCACATTCACCCAAGATTAATAGAAAAGATTCAAATTTAGTAAAAAAATCTTGTATATTATCAAAACTTTTAGGGTCTAAGGTCTTCCTTTCCATAGCTCATAGGGAGTTTTATCAGTGTTGTTTCTGAGCATTACTCTATTTTAAATGTGAACTGCTGTATGCACTATCTGTGTCCAAAAAATATCTGTCAACTTTGAATCCATTATCATTGTTAGAGCCATTTCTTGTACTGTCCTGTTCTTTCTTTTAACAACTCCATTCTGTTGAGGTGTCCTAGCGACGGAGAATTGCCCTTTTATTCCATGATTGCTATAGTAGTCCATAAATTCTTTTGAGGTGAATTCTCCTCCATTCTCCAATCTTAAGCATTTGATTCTTGAATCCATCTCATTTTCAACCATTTCTTTGTAGATCTTGAAATTTTCAAAAGATTCTGATTTATTCTTGAGAAATGAAACTGCAATCATTCTTGTATAATCATCAACTAATAACATAAAGTATCTCTCACCTTTTAATCCTTTTGTTGTAGTTGGTCCAACTAGATCAGTATGCACAATTTCCATTGGTTTTGTTGTTGAATATTCCTTTGATTTGAACCTGGTCTTTGTTTGGTTTCCTTGTTGGCAATGCTTGCAAAAAGTGTTGTTTGGTTTCGTGATCTGGGGCATTTCTCTGACTGCTTCTCTTTTGCTGACTTTGACAAGGTTATCAAAATGCATGTCACCCATTCTTCTATTCCATAGCCAACTTTCATCTTCCTTTCCTAGAAAACACTTTTCATTTCCAATTTCACTTAACACATATATGTTGCTTGAAGTTCTTGCAGCCGTAGCGACCAATTTCCCTGAACCTTCTTTTCTTATCTCACACTTTCATGAATTGAAAGTAACTTTATGAACTTGGTCGCACATTTGAACCACACTTAAAATATTATGTTTCATATCTTCTACTAGTAGAACATTTTTTGCCTTTTCATTCTTGTTCCCAATTCGGACTGTTCCTTTTCCAATGATTTTGGATGAATCATCATTTCCAAAGGAGACTGATCCATCTCTTTCCTTTCATAATGTAAGAAACTTGTCTCTATCACCTGTCATGTGTTTTGAACATCCACTGTCAACATACCAACCACATTACTTCTGTTTAGCTTGTAGAGTGACTGTGCATTCTTCATTCCTATACTGATCTTATTTTCTTATCCATGTCATTTTCTGAGGTTCTTGTTTGTGACTGTTGAGGTTCTTTAGGAGGGACTGTCATTCTGCAATTTTTGGCCATGTGTCCAAAATTGTTACATTTGTAACATTCCACTTCAGTGCTCAAATATTCAAACCTGTTGTAACTTCTTCTCTGTGTTTCACTAGGTCTTCTTGAATAACCCCTTTGTGTATGGCTCTCAAAGTAGTTATTGTTCCTGTTGTTAGCTCTGCAATTTACAACTTTATGTCCAAAATTATTACACGCATAACATAAACCAAAAAATATAGTTTGATACCTGGTAGTTGAAGATCTCATGAAAGGAGGTGCTCTTATGAATCCTTCTTTTTCTTGAGGCCTGTCTATCTATTGTTGATTCTAAAATCTGAATCTTCTCGGTGGAGGAGTGTCCCTATAATATTCCTTGTATATATTTTTATCCCCTTTGATTGTTTCTGCATAAATTTTTGGATTTGTTTCTTGCTCTGTTGTTTTGGAGCTTGATCCCTTTTCTTTCTGATTGTATCCAAGTCCGGACTTGTCAAGATAATATTTTTGACTGTTGATAATGTCATCCAGAACTTTTGAGCTATTCTGCATATTTTTCTTTTGAATATCCTTTCTTAGTGTGACAATATCTGCTTCCAGGTTTCCAATGATCATGTCCTTTCCTTCTAACTGTTATTTGAGTGCTTCTTCAATTCTTTTATATTCTTCTATTTGAACCTTCAATTTTATGGTCATTTGTTCTAGTTCTTGAGTGTCTTTTTTCTTATCTAGTTCTGCTTGTAGTTTCTTGTTTTTCTTCTTTTCTCTTCTGATAACTTCTTTGGCACTCATTAATTCTTCTTGGAAGTCAACTTCTGCCTCTTCAATTTCTTCTTCATATGATTCTTCGTATTCTTCTTCGGAGTCTTCTTTATCAGAGTCTTCTAATGCCATGAATAGAACTCTCCCTGTTTCACTATCACTGACTTCATCTTCATCTGATGATGAAATGTCTTCTTTGGTGCAAAAGTTTTTCTTGAAAACTTTCTTTGTAGTTCTTTTACCTTTATATGTTTGTCTACCTATTGAGTAAACTTCTTTATTTCTCTTTTTCTTATGAGAACATTTGTTAGAAAAATGTCCAATACCATCACAATTAAAACAAATTAAAGGAAGCTTACCTCTGTACTTACCGTTGGTTCCCTTGTTCAGTCTTTTGACGAAGTTGGCCACTTATTCATCATCTTCTGAGACATCACTGTTGCTGCTATATTCTTCTTGTTTCTTTTTCTTTTTCTTTGATCTTTTGGATGCTTTGAAGGTTGCTTCTTTTACATCTAGATTTTCCTATTCAGTTCTCATCTCATATGTTGTGAAGATTCCATGCAGTTCATCCATACTTTTTGAGTTTAGATCCGATATTTCTTCTAGTGATGATATCTTAGGGTTGAATCTCATAGGAAGAGATCTTAGTACTTTTTAAACAATTACAAATTCTTCGATTTCTTCTCCCAATCCTATGATTGCATTCAGTGTTTCATCAACTCGTAAGAAGTAGGTTGTGATATCTTCATCTTCCTTCATTTTTAGTTGTTCGAACTGACCTCTGTAAGTTTGAAGCTTTGCTTCTTTGACTTTTGAATCTCCTTCATAAATATTTTGAATCTTGTCCCAAATCTCTTTAGCAGATTTACAATGTTCAACTTTGGTGAATACCGTAACACTGAGACCATTCAAAAGTGAATTTATGGATTTGGAATTATTCTCACCGAGTTTCACTGCTTTGTCATTTGTTGGTGGAACTGTTGGTGTTGTGTATCTACAATTGATTGCCAAACTTGAAATCCCTGTGCCTGTATATATGTCTTCATCCTTATGCTCCAAAAAGCATACTTTTGTCCATCAAATTATGGTATTCCATTTTTATACGAGTTGGTACTCTCCATGATCTACCTTTCAGTGGTTAAACTGATTTCTGAAGGAACCTACTCTGATACCAATTGTTGGATTACTGAGAGAGGGGGTGAATCCGTAATAGTGTAATTATAATCCTTTTTCTTCAAATGTTATATCAATGTAGAATTATTATCCAATAGTGAGCAGTAAGAAATAAACAATCACACATATACACAGTACACCAGTATTTTACATGGAAACCCAAATCGGGAGAAAACCACAGATTTTTTTTTCTTATATGTCTTGAAGAATTACATTCATTGGAAGCAACAACTTCCTTTGTTTTCCAGCTGCAACTGGAAGGAGGCTCCAACCCCCTAGTTTCTTAGGCTACAACCTGAGGGAAGCTCCAACTCCCCAATTCTTTGGCTACAACCAGAAGGAGGCTACAAACCCCAATGTTCTCCGGCTACAACCACCTATCCTTGCCCTGTCCTTCCACCCTGAAGTAGAAGTAGAATGATGGAACCACTGTCACACTATCACTGTGAGATATATCGTTGTAAACCTGTACCAATAAATCTGAACCATGCATCAACCTATACCTCAATCTGTAATCAACCTGTACCATAAACAAGTGCATCCAACCATGTATGAATTATGTACCAATCATGTGTCAACTACTCATCAACTATGACTCATCAATATGTACAAACATCATCATCTATACACCTCATGTATGTGTGCCAACTCATCAACTATTTGTCTCAACCATGTACTCAACATGCACCACAACCAAAAGCCCTCATCAATTTCATCATCCAAATATGATTTGTAGCTCTGTAATAGACTTGGTGTATATAATCACATTCCTGAAAACCTTCCTTAACTTTAAAAACAAGATACTAGCATTTTCATCAAACTTTTCTTTAGTCTCACATGCCTAATTTTGGATTAGTCAACAACCCTAACTTGAAGTAATCATAACTTTGAACCTGTAATGTATAAATATCTGAAACTGATACATAATGTTATTCAGTGTGTTTTATGCAATTCCCCCAAGTTTCACTACTTGGAACCTCTCAGAAAAGGAGTTATAGCAAGAATGGCATACCTTGTTGAATTCTGGCTTATTCTAGAGAGAGACCTTGTAGAGAGTATCTCGCCCAAAATGTTTGATTAATTGCTCTGAAACTATTACAAAACATACTATAGACTGTACCCTAACCAACACATTTGGTATCACTAAATTTGTATCTGTTTTGAAGAAGTTATGATGTTTTTACCGGAAACACCTGATTTTGACTAGTTTCAGGACTGGCCACAAACCCTATTTTCCACAGAGTGTAACTCCCAAAATAAAACGACCCACAAGCTGAATTTTTTACCATAGATACTTGGATATGCTTTCTCACTTGCATAGAAATTTCAGGATCTGAATAATTATATAAAAAAAATTATAGCGAAAATGGTGAGATGACCTGTAAATAACATACCTTAGAAAGCACCATCAAAAGAATTTATCTTTCCTTGCATTTCGACCTTCTTTTCTTCACTTTTCTCAAAATTTCGGCTTAGATATCATTTTTTTACCTCATACACCTATAGATATTCAATAGTCTCAAGTGTGATTCAAATGAGAGAGCATTGCCTCTTATTTATACTCTCCAAGTAGCTTCCTTAAAAACATCTTCTAGGTCACTTGGCCCACTTTCCTTATTTTAGGGTTGGGTCCACTTCTAATTTCTCCATTAAATTTATTATTGAAATAATTTATTTTGTATTCAATTTGAATTATAATACACTCATCACTTCACTTTATTATTTACCTTTTAAAATCTCTTAGACCACTTTGACTACTTTGACCTTTTGGGGCTTCTAGATGACATATGAGGGTCCTCCAACTTCGTAAGGCCATAAATCTCAAACAGTGAGGAGTTATGTGACGTTATACATACCACCAGAAATGGAATTACATGAACTATCCATATAGAATAGTATTATCTGAAAATATATCATAAATCATACCGTTACCCATCAAACAAACTTGGGTCCATTACCCAAACCTGGGGTCTCCAACTTCTCATGGCCATAACTCTCTAACCATGAGGAATT
>JASDQU010100931.1:280472-301161 GCA_032191745.1 Picea mariana | reverse complement strand
CTTACTCCACAAAACGTCTTCCTGTGAGGGCTTTCACCATAAGGGGACCACTTTGGAGTTCATCCATATTTACTTCTTATCAACCATGAAAAAAAAAATAATGAGTCATATTTACATCAAACAATATTGGGTCCATTACCCAAACCTTTGTGTTACGGGGCTTTCTTCAAGTGTTGACATCAATGACAACCAACCTTAATCAATAGGTCTTACATCTGTCAATAGCCTCTATGAACGGTCTTAATGCCACTGGAAGATGCCTTGAGACTCTTCATCTTCTCTGGCAATCACCCTGAAGTCTCTTCGAGTCCTCTGGCAGAAACCATCAGTCATTTCTAGCAGTTACACTGTGAATCTCTAAGAAAACGCATCAACAACTGAATCACCAACCATCGAAGAGTCATGATTCAGTTCTGCTAACTGAATCATAATTGATAGATTAACTGTGAAGAGAAACAATATCCTTTTGATCAGATTTTCAAGTATCCAACACCGTTGGATTACAAGCACAGGGTCTCACGTTGATTTTTCCATTTCGCATTTTGGTATTTCGACATTTCGGCATTCCTGTGGTGAAGAGTCTCGACACTCCAAGTCGCAATCCCTGAAAATCCAAAAAAATTTAGCTCCACTAGCTTCTTCCCCTCACATGACCACCAGTGGTGACCACAGGCTGTGCCAAAAGGTGTTTCACAATTTCACATTTTGGCATTTCGCGATTTCACATATCGCGAGTTCGAGAGGTTAGGGAACCTCGTTCCTTTGACTTTACAGTCATCGAAATTACGATCTTTCGCAATGTGTCCTATGGACCCAACAGTCCAGATCTTATCATGATTTTGAAACTTCACGGGCCTTCGTCGTGTTTGATCAACGGTCCAGATCAATCCTCGATCTGACGGCTAGGATTATTTCACGATTTCACATATCGCGAGTTAGATAGGTTAGAACACTCCTTCCTTTGACCTTTCAGTCAGTGAAATGCCAATCTTTCAACATGTGTCCTCTAGCTTCAATGGCCAGGATCATTTCACAAATTCACGAGCCTTCGTTGATGGTGGAGTTTTTTCTTTCTATGTAAAACCCCGAAATAGAAAGATCTGATGTGACATAAACCTGTTGATGTCACACATGGATTGACATGTGTCGAATAGATGCCACATGTCACTCTGATTCGTGACTTACATGTGTTTAAAATGTTGCATCAGCTTGACACTTGTCATTGTCTAATTGTGCCACATGTCCTTAGCTGATGTGGTTTGTTGGTGTGCCTGTTTCGGGATTTCAGGGTTTGCTACTTCAAAGGTTAAAGTTTCTTTGATCTTTGATTTCCCGGTCTGAGAAACTCTGAAATGGAGTCTTTTTTGATGTGCTTGTTTCGAGATTTTGGGGTTCACTACTTCAAAGGTTAAATCTCCTTTGATCTTTGATTTCCYAGTCTGCGAAACTCCGAAATGGAGTCTTTGTTGATGTGCCTATTTCGGGATTTCGACGTTTCTCATTTTACAACTTCGGGACTCCTGTGATGAAGAGTCTCGACTCTTGACTCCTCCAACTCCCRGTATCCGAAACTCCGAAATGGAGTTTACGCTTCTGATCTTGCCATTGAGTTTCTTCCTTGAATCCTCCAACTCCTGATATTTGAAACTCTGAAATGGAGTTTACGCTTCTGATCTTGTCATGCGATCATCTGGTATCTGAAACTTCAAAATGGAGTTTACACTTCTGATCTCTCCATTGAGTTTCTTCCTTGACTCCTCCAACTCCCGGTATCCGAAACTTCGAAATGGAGTTTACGCTTCTGATCTTTCGATGTGGTCATCCAATATCCGAAACTCCGAAATGGAGTTTACAATTCTGATCTTGCCATGTGATCATCATTGCGCTGTTGGTCTTGCTTGCCTACTTATTTTCCATTGTTGTCTCCCAACTGTAAACCTGCCAACGTCGCTACTATTCTTTCCTCTAACCATACATTTTTCGTTGTTGTTCTTGCCATCAATAACTGTAAGCATGCTTTCATTGTTGATGTTATTTCTTGTAGACATGCCATTGTTGTTGTTGTTGTTCTTGCCATCAATGACAAGCATGCTCTTCTTGTAAACATGCCAACAATATCCTGAGAAACTAGGGGGTTGGAGCCTCCTTCTAGTTGCAGCTGGAAAACAAAGGAATTTGGTGTTTCCAATGAATGTAATTCTTCAAGACATATAAGAAAACAAATTCCATGGTTTTCTCTCGATTTGGGTTTCCACGAAAAACATTGTTGTACTGTGTATGTTTATTTTTGTTCATTTGTTCATTGCTTATTTTCTCTGCAGTTATTGGATGATAATGCTTCATTGATATAACACTTGGATTATATGGTTAAAAAGGATTAAATTGCTCTATTAGTGATTCACCCCCCCTCTCATTAATCCAACAATTGGTATCAGAGTAGGTTCCTTCAGAAATCAATTTAACCACTAAAAGGTAGATAATGGAGAGTACTAACTCATATAAAAATGGAATACCACAGTTTGATGGATAGAAGTATGTTTTTTGGAGAATAAGAATGAGGACATATATACAGGCACATGGATTTCAAGTTTGGCAATCAATTGTAGATGGATACACAACACCAACAATTCCACCAACAAATGACAAAGAAGTAAAACTCAGTGAGAATAATTCCAAAGCCACAAATGCACTTTTGAATGGTCTCAGTGATATGGTATTCACCAAAGTTTCACACTGTAAATCTACTAAAGAGATTTTGGACAAGCTTCAAAATATTTATGAAGGAGATACAAAATTCAAAGTAGGAAAGCTTCAGAATTACAAAGGTCAGTTCGAACAACTAAAAATGAAGGAAGATGAAGATATCGCAACCTACTTCTTACGAGTTGTTGAAACAGTGAATGAAATCATAGGATTGGGAGAAGAAATTGAAGAATCTGTAATTGTTCAAAAGATACTAAGATCTCTTCGTATGAGATTCAACCCTAAAATATCATCACTAGAAGAAAAATCATATCTAGACTCAATAATCATGGACGAACTACATGGAATCTTCACAGCATATGAAATGAGAAATGAGCAGGAAAATCCAGATGTAAAAGAAGTAGCCTTCAAGGCATCCAAAATATCAAAGCAAAAGAAAAAGGAACAAGAAGAATATAGTAGCAGTAGTGATGCCTTGGAAGATGATGAAGAAGTGGCCAACTTCATCAAAACACTGAACAAGGGAACCAACGGTAGGTATAGAGGTAAGCTCCCTTTAATTTGTTTTAATTGTGATGGTATTGGTCATTTTGCTAACAAATGTCCTCATAAGAAAAAGATAAATGATGAAGGTTACTCAAAAGGAAAACACACATATAAAGGCAAAAGAACTACAAAGAAAGTTTTCAAGAAAAGATTATACACCAAAGAAGACATCTCATCATCAGATGAAGATGAAGTTAGTGACAATGAGAGAGGAAGGGTTCTATTCATGGCAGTAAAAGACTCTGACAAAGAAGACTCCGAAGAAGAATATGAAGAAGCCGAAGAAGAATGTGAAGAAGTCGAAGAAGAAATTGAAGAGGCAGAAGTTGACTATGAAGAAGAATTAATGTGTGTCATAGAAGTTATCAGAAGAGAAAAGAAGAAAAACAAGAAACTACAAGCAGAACTAGACAAGAAAAAATACACTCGAGAACTAGAACAAATGATCACAAAGTTGAAGGTTCAAATAGAACAAGATAAAAGAATTGAAGAAGTACTTAAAGAACAACTAGAAGAAAAGGACAAGATCATTGGAAACTTGAAAGCATAGGTTGTCACACTAAGAAATGATATTTAAAGAAAAATATGCAGAATAGCTCAAAATTTCTGGATGACATTATCATCAGTCAAAAATCTCATCTTGACAAGTCCAAACTTGGATACAATCAGACAAAAAAGGGATCAAGCTCCAAAACAAAAGAGCAAGAAAAAAATACAAAGAGCTATGCAAAAATAATCAAAGAGGATAGGAAGGTATACAAGGAAGATTACAGGGACACTCCTCCACCAAGAAGATTCAGATTTCAGAATAAAAAATAGACAGATAAGCCTCAAGAAGAAGAAGGATTCATAAGAGAACCTGCTTTCAGAAGATCTTCAACTCCCAGGTATCAAACTATGTTTTTTTGGTTTATGTTATGCATGTAATAATTTTGGACATAAAGTTGTGAATTGCAGAGCTAATAACAGGAACCATAAAAACTTTGAGAGTTATACATAAAGGGATTATTCAAGGAGACCTAGTGACACATAAATAAGAAGTTACAACAGGTTTGAATCTTTGAGCACTGAAGTGGAATGTTACAAATGTAACAATTTTGGACACATGGACAAGGATTGCAGAATGACAGTCCCTCCTAAAGAACCTCAATAGAATAACAACAACCACATACAAGAACCTCATAAAATGACACGGATAAGAAAGCAAGATCAGTATTACAATGAAGAATGCACAGTCGCTCTATAAGATAAGAACAAGAAACACGGTTGGTATGTTAACAATGGATGTTCAAAACACATGACAGGTGATAAAGACAAATTTCTTACATTACGAAAAGAAAAAAATGGATTAGCCTCCTTCAGAAATGATAATTCATCCAAAATCATTCAAAAATGTACAGTATGAATTGGGAACAAGAAAGAAAAGACACAAAATGTTCTACTGGTAGAAGATATGAAACATAATCTTCTAAGTGTGAGCCAAATGTGTGACCAAGGTCATAAACTTACTTTCGATTTAGAAAAGTGTGAGATAAGAAAAGAAGGTTCGGGGAAATTGGTCGGTACAGCTGCAAGAACTTCAAACAACATATATGTGTTAAGTGAAATTGGAAATGAAAAGTGTTGTCTAGGAAAGGAAAATGAAATTTGGCTATGGCATAGAAGATTGGGTCACATGCACTTTGATAACCTTGTCAAAGTCAGCAAAAGAGAAGAAGTCAGAGAAATGCCCCAGATCACGAAACCAACCAACACTCTATGCAAGCATTGTCAACAAGGAAAGAAAACAAAGACCAGGTTCAAATCAAAGGAATATTTAACAACAAGACCACTGGAAATTGTGCACACTGATCTAGTTGAACCAACTACAACAAAGGGCTTAAAAGGTGAAAAATACTTTATGTTATTAGTTGATGATTATACAAGAATGACTACAATTTGTTTTCTCAAGAACAAGTCAGAACCTTTTGAAAACTTCAAGATCTGCAAGGAAATGGTTGAAAATGAGATGGATTCAAGAATCAAATGTTTGAGATCTGATAATGGAGGAGAGTTCACTTCAAAGGAATTTATGGACTACTGTAGCAGTCATGGAATAAAAAGGAAATTCTTTGTTGCTAGGACACCTCGACAAAATGGATTTATTGAAAGAAAGAACAGGACAATACAAGAAATGTCTCGAACAATGCTAATGGATTCCAAATTGACAGATATATTTTGGACACAGGCAGTGCATACAACATTTCACATTCAAAACAGAGCAATGCTTAGAAACAACACTGATAAAAATCCCTATGAGCTATGGAAAGGAAGACCAGCAAATGTGAAGCACTTTAGAGTTTTTGGAAGCAAATGCTACATCAAAAGAGAATATGGAAGAATAGGAAAGTTTTACTCTCATGTGGACAAAGGAATACTTGTTGGTTACTAAAGTACAAGGAAAGCATACAAGTGTTACAATCTAGGATTGAACAAAGTTGTGGAAAGCATCAACGTAACAATTGATGAAATGGGCAGACCAGAATCAAAGGAAGAAGAAAACAAATCAATGGAACAACTTTTCGAAGAAGAAGATGAAAAAGAAGTAGAAGAGGAAGATGAAGATGAAGAGAATCCGACAGAAGAGGAAGAGCAAGTTCAGAAAGTAACTCCAAATCCACCTAGCAAACGAGTACATAAGAATCATCCTTCAGATCAGATTATTGGAAACAAAGATGTAGGAGTTGAGACTAGAAGAAAAATCCGTTCACTAGAACAAACACACCTAGCACTCTTATCTACAATTGAACCAAAGTTTTTTGAAGAAGCTAGCAAGGATGAATTTTGGAATAAGGCCATGGATGAAGAATTGGATCAAATAGAGAAAAATGACACTTGGGAATTGATTCCAAGACCAAAGAATAAGAATCTGATTGGCACAAAATGGGTTTTCAAGAATAAATTGAATGAAGATGAACAGGTTACAAGGAACAAATCTAGATTGGTATGTAAAGGATATGCACAGATTGAAGGAATCAACTTTGAAGAGACATTCGCCCCAGTTGCCAGAATGGAAGCAATCTGTTTACTTTTAGCTTATGCAAGCTCCAAAACTGTTAAAGTATATAATATGGATGTAAAATCATCTTTTCTGAATGGGGAACTTGATGAAGAAGTATACATTGAACAACCAGAAGGATTTCAGTTGTCAGAGAACACAGACTATGTATGTAAATTAAAGAAGGCCTTGTATGGTCTAAAACAAGTTCCTAGAGCATGGTACTCCAGATTGGATAAGTATCTGCAGCAGGCAGGGTTCAGAAAAATAAGTGCAAACAGTAACCTCTACATCAAGGTAAATCAAGGTAATATTTTATTAATTGAATTTTATGTTGATGATATTATTTTTGGTAGTGATGATGACAGGTTAAGACAGAAATTTGCAAAAGACATGCAGAATGAATTTGAAATGTCATTACTTGGAGAACTATCCTTCTTTTTGGGACTTCAGATACGTCAAAGCAACCAAGGAAATTTTATTTCTCAATCCAAGTATATCAGAGAAATGCTAAAAAGGTTCGGAATGGAAGATTGCTAACCATTTATCACCCCCATGCAAACCATTTGTAAGTTGAGCAAATATGATGATACGAAGTCTACAGATCAGAGGAAATACAGGTCAATGATTGGCATCCTACTATATGTGATAGCATCCAGACCAAATGTAATGCAAGCAGTTGGACAGGTGACTTGATTTCAAGAAGCACCAAAGGAGTCACATGTATTAGCAGTAAAGAGGATTTTCAGATATCTCAAAGGAACAGAAGAGTTTGGATTATGGTATCCAAAAGGAAAATATCTATCACTTATTGCCTACACAGATGAAGATTGGGCAGGTTGTATTGATGACCGAAGAAGCACCAGTGGAGTAGCATTCTACTTATGTGAGTGTTTGGTATCATGGCTAAGAAAGAAAAAATCATCACTATCTCTATTTACAACCGAGACAGAGTATATTGCAGCAGCAACATGTTGTACACAGGTTCTTTGGATGAAACAAAATTTAACAGATATACAATTTGAGTATGATGAGCCCATTTCAATATATTGTGATAATACAAGTTCCATTAGTATCTCAAAAAACTTGGTGATGCACTCCAAGACGAAGCACATTCCAATCAAGTATCACTTTCTACGGGAACAAGTTGCAGAAAATAACATCAGAGTTGAGTATGTGGGTACAAAAGAACAAGTGACAGACATCTTTACAAAACCACTTCCACGGGAAGCCTTTGAATATCTTCACCAAAGACGTGGAGTTATTTATACTCCAAAATGAAATCTTTTTGAATGATTATCTTATATGTCTTAGTTGTACACTAGGAAGCACCATAAGAGGACAGTTCAGTCAGGGGGAGAAACCCCAGATGGAAAGATACATTTGCCATTGATGACAAAGGGGGAGAGATTTATCATATGCAAAGGACAGAGGCATGGTTCCAGGAGGAGCAAATTTATCAGATGCAGAGGATAGAGAAAAATTTATCAGATATAGAGGATAGAGGCATGGTTTCAGAGGGAGTATGAGTGATATGATTTCAGTATTGCATCAGAGTGTTGCCATCAATGTCAAAGGGGGATATTGTTGATTAAGGTTGGTTGTCATTGATGTCAACCTTTGAAGAAAGCCCCACAACACAAAGGTTTGGGTAATGGACCCAATATTGTTTGATGTAAAGATAACTCATTATTGTCTTGTTATGGTTGATAAGAAGTAAAGATGGATGAACTCTAAAGTGGTCCCCTTATGGTGAAAGCCTTCACGGGAAGACGTTTTGCGGAGCAAGAGAACCCATGCTTAATTGTGGAAATGAGATGAAAGACAATGAATTTTTCAGGTAAATTATCCTATATGGATAGTGCTTGTCATTCCATTTCCAGTGGTATGTGAAACGTCACATAACTCCTCACGGTTAGAGAGTTATGGCCATGAGAAGTTGGAGACCCCAGGTTTGGGTAATGGACCCAATTTTTTTTGATGGATAACGGTATCAGTTATGATATATTTTCAGATAATACTATTCTATATGGATAGTACATGTCATTCCACTTTTGGTGGTATGTGGAACATCACATAACTCCTCACAGTTTGAGATTTATGGCCTTACGAAGTTGGAGGACCCTCATATGTCATCTAGAAGCCCCAAAATGTCAAAGTAGTCAAAGTGGTTTAAGATATTTTAAAAGGTAAATAATAAAGTGAAGTAATGAGTGTATTATAATTCAAAGTGAATACAAAATAAATTATTTCAATAACAAATTTAATGGAGAAATTAGAAGTGGGTTAACCCTAAAATAAGGAAAGTGGGGCCAAGTGACCTAGAAGATGTTTTTAAGGAAGCTACTTGGAGAGTATAAATAAGAGGCAAGGCTCTCTCATTTTAATCACACTTGAGCATATTGAATATCTATAGGTGTATGAGGTAACCTAGGATATCTAAGCCTAAATTCTAAGGGAAGGTGAAGAAAAGAAGGCTGAAATGTAAGGAAGGATAAATTCTTTTGATGGTGCTTTCTAAGGTATGTTATTTACAAGTCATCTCACCATTTTTTCTATAACTTTTTTTCTATATTAAGGAATTGTTGTTGGGTTTTCTTCCCCATGAGGGTTTCCCAGGATAAATGTTGTGTATCTTGTGATTGTGTTTCTCTCAGTGATCCTATCTATGTTATTGTTATCTACTAAATTGAAAGGTAACCTAATAATAGCTTAATCTTTAACATGGTATCAGAGCTAAGATGAAGAGAGCATCTTTCACAAGAAGAAGAAAAACGTCATTGTTGTCGTACATGAAAATTAGGGCTTTTTATTAAAGAGGAATTTCAGCCCAAAGACCATCTAGAAAAGTGCACCCTACCTCAAGGAACACTTTGGCATCTTCAACGTACCTTTTCAGTGGCTAGATCTCCTAGAAAGTGAAACCCTAGTTTTCACAAAGTACCAGAAGTACCAGAAAATCAGAAGTACCAGAGTACTAGAAGTACCAGGAAACCAGAAGTACCAGAAAACCAGAAGCACCAGTCTAGAAATCTGCAGATCAATTTTGAGGGGGTTAAATTTTGATTTTCAGAAATCCGGTTGTACCAACATACTCACCTCAGTCCAGAGCATCTTTTGGTGAGTTTAGTTTTCAGATTTAAGAAATTTGATTTTTCTATTATTTCTATAGCCTGGAGGGCTAGGGTTTCTACTGAAAGAAAAAATGGCTACCAGTATGAGGGTATAAGACAGGCTCAAAGGATCTGGAAACTTCAGATCTTGGAAGCATAGGTTGTAGATGATTCTAGAAGAGAATGATCTCCTAGAACATGTTACAGTGGGTGTACCAAAACCAGAGGAAGAAGAGAAAAAGACCAAGCATAAGAAGAATGAAAAGAAAGCAAAGAGAATCGTGTCATATTTAGTAAAAGATCAGTTGATACCTCATATATCTGAACTACAGACAGCAAGGCAAATGTGTGAAGCACTCAACGGGTTATATGAAAGCAAAGACATTAGCCGAAATCTTTCCTTAAGAAATCATGTCGTAATATGAATATGGAAAACTCAGAATCTGTCACATCCTATCTTATGAGAGTTTCTCAGATCAAAGATCATCTTGCAGCTATTGGAGATGTCATTAGTGACAAATATCTTGTAACCACAACCCTAAATGGGTTTCCAACATTTTGGATTCCTTTTGTATAAGGAGTGTGTGCAAGAAGCAAGTTACCCAAGTTTGATAAGTTATGGGCAGATTGCACACACGAAGAATCTAGACTTGCAGACCAACATAAAATATTAATTGTTAACGAAGAGGAAGCTCTTACAGTTCAAAAGAATAGAAGAAGTTCCTTCAGGAAGAACAATAAAGAAGCTAACTCCATAATAATTCCAGATAAGAAGAAAGATGTTTCAAAGATCAGATGCTACAACTGTCAAAAGTTGGGACACTTTTCCTATGATTTTCCTCAAGGAAAAGGAAAAAGAAAGTATCAAGCACATGTGGCAGAAGAAGAGGAATCTCCTCCCACAAATAAAGATTTAACATAAATTGAGGATTATGTACTTTAAGTTGAAGATAATGGATCTAAAGAAAGATAACAAATGGTGGAGTCCGTAGAGCCTCCCCACACAAAAACAAAAGATAAGTATTCATGTTTATTTTTAGTATCTTATTTACTTTAATACTTTATCATTACAAGTTAGTTTTTTGTGAGAATGTTAATTAACCTCATTTTATTTCAGTGTCTATGCAGAATTATGAAGGAAGTATCAAAGAAGAGGATAAAGAAAGAGATAAAATATGTATTTCAAGTATGATCACTCATGAGAGTGACAAAGGTATGTGTTTAGCTATGATAGTAAGGGAAAAATTTTGTAATTTCATAGCTAGAGTGAAAAAGAGTTCAAAACTCTTATTCATGATTACGGTTTCAGATGTGTACATGGTTGAACAAGTTTTGCTTAAGAAAATATCTGTACTACTCTTATCGGAATCATGATATAGTTTTATTACTACTTATTTTTACTGACTAATTGGCTAAGTAACATATCTCATAAAGTATACTGTAAGTAAGTTTACAGGTCTCGGAGGAAATAACTTATGCCTCGACTTGCAGAAGTTAGACAACATGAGAAATACTTATGATATGGTGACAATCAGTAAGAACCAAATGGTATCCAGTATTTATATAGGAGCAAGAGGCTCCTAAAGATGCATAATGGAAATGTTCAAGATGAAGAGAAAGATGGATACTTAGATATAGTTCATGAGATGCAGGTAACTGCAGGTTACTCCAGTGTTGTTCTTATAAATGCAGAGGGAGTAGGTTGATCCAGTATGAAGTGAGAAAGAAATAAATGTTCGAACTCAAGAAGGCACCCAGGATATTACAGAAGAGAACTTCAAGGATGATGATGAGAAGCTATTAGTTTGGTGAAAGAGGGAGCTATGTCTATGAGTTCGAAATGGAGGATCATGATTTGATGCAGTTAGGAAATAATATGGATGGTGCCTAGATATTTTGATCAAGATGAAAGTTATCCAGTAGATGGATGGTGCCCAACAGATGGGTAGCATGGTATTATACCATGGAAAAATTTTGGACCACAAGAGATTTTTTCAGATCCCATAGCTAGACCTTCGTAGAGAAGGAGAAAGAGAAGAGAACTTCATAGAGAAGGAATGAGCAATCCCACAGGTAAACCTTCATAGAGAAGGAAAAGAGAAGAGACCTTCGTAGAGAAGGGGAATGTGAAATTTTCCAAGGTTGGACATTGTCCAAGTGTTGAGTTTTGGATACTCTAGGAACATTCTAGAATACCATCGTAGAGAGGGGTGTGACCACCCTCGTAGAGAGGAATGTGGATGTTTCTCCAAGGGGTACCAAGCATATACTCTCCTCTGGCCAAGGATTGAGTAGCCTGGAACAAAAAACTTGACCATGTGGAATGGTCGGTTGGCTATTGAGGTTTGTGTCATGATCCTGCGTGGATCATGGAAAGGGAGTCTAATCTCTCCCAGGCTAGCATCTTAGCTTCTCTAGTTCATCTGGGATGACTAGGAGTGAAGCTATGGTAGTAGTCCTCCCCAGTGGATGGGTGAGATAGATGACTACAAGAGAAGGGATAACATAAAAGGAATGGAAAAACTCATAGAATATCTTCCGTGTGAAGATAAGACATCTTTTGTGTGAAGATAATATATCTTCTATGTGAAGATAAGAAAGAAGCATCTTATGCATGAAGACGAAAGAAAGAAAGACTATCTTCTGTGGAAAGATAAAGAGAACAATTTCGATGATTTATAGATGTGTCGGTCAGTGATCATGATGCCAAATGACCAAGTGGATTATATTGATGCCTCATGTTATCCAGTTGATGATGTTACCTAGTTGATTGTTGATTAAGGTTAGTTGTCATTGATGTCAACCCTTGAAGAAAGCCACGTAGCATAGAGGTTTGGGTAATGAACCCAAGTTTGTTTAATGTAAATATGACTCATTATTGTCTTGTTATGGTTGATAAGAAGTAAATATGGATGAACTCCAAAGTGGTCCCCTTATGGTGAAAGCCCTCACAGGAAGATGCTTTGCAAAGTGAGAGAACCCATGCTTAATGGTGGAATAATGATATGAAGGACAGTGAATTTTTCAATGAAACTATCTTATATGCATAGTTCTTCTCATGCAATTTCTGGTGGTATGTGGAACGTCACATAACTCCTCACGGTTAGAAAGTTATGGCCATGTGAAGTTGGAGAACCCGGGTTTGGGTAATGGACCCAAGTTTGTTTGATGGATAACAGTATGATTTTTGATATGTTTTTAGGTAATACTATTCTAAATAGATAGTACATTTCATTCCATTTCTGGTGGTATGTGGAACGTCACATAACTCCTCACGGTTTGAGAGTTATGGCCTTACGAAGTTGGAGGACCTTCATATGTTGGCTTGAAGCCCCAAAAGGTCAAAGTAGTCAAAGTGGTTTAAGAGATTTTAGAAGGTAAATAATAAAGTGAAGTGATGAGTGTACTATAATTCAAAGTGAATACCAAATAAATTATTTAAATAATAAATTTAATGGAGAAATTAGAAGTGGGTTAACCCTAAAATAAGGAAAGTGGGCAAAGTGACCTAGAAGATGTTTTTAAGGAAGCTACTTGGAGAGTATAAATAAGAGGCAAGGCTCTCTCATTTGAAACACACTTGAGAATATTGAATATCCATAGATGTCTGAGGTAACCAAGGATATATAAGCCTAATTTATGAGGGAAGGTGAAGAAAAGAAGCTCAAAATGCAAGGAAGGATAAATTCTTTTGATGGTGCTTTCTAAGGTATGTTATTTACAGGTCATCTCACCATTTTAGCTATAAATTATTTTATATAATGATTCAGACTKTGAAATTTCTATCCCATTGAGAAAACATACCCAAGTATTTGTGTTAAAAAATTCAACTTGTGGGTCGTTGTATTTTTGGATTTACGCTCCGTGGAAAATAGGGTTTGTGGCTAGTCCTGAAACTAGTCAAACACAAGTGTTTCGGGTAAAAACGTCATAACTTCTTCATAACATATCCAAATTTAGTGATACCAAATGTGTTGTTTAGGGTACAGTATTTAGTATATTTTTTCACAGTTTCATATCAATTCAGCTAATATTTCATGCGGGGAACGCTCTACAAGGTAGCTCTCTAGAATAAGCCATAATTCAACAAGGTATGTCATTTTTGCTATAAATCATTTTCTGAGAGGTTCCAAGTAGTTACACCTGGAGGAATTGCACAAAACACACTGAATAAAATTGTGTATCAGTTACATATATTTATACATTATAGGTTCAAAGTTATGATTACTTCAAGTTAGGGTTGTTGACTAATCCAAAACTAGGCATGTGAGGCTAAAGAAAAGTTTGATGAAAATGCTAGTCTCTTGTTGTTAAAGATAAGGAAGGTTTTCAGGAATGTGATCATATACACCAGGTCTATTATAGAGCTACAAATCATATTTGGATGATGAAATTGATGAGGTCTTTTGGTTGAGGTACATGTTGAGTACATGGTTGAGACAAGTAGTTGATGAGTTGGCACATACATGAGGTGTACAGTTGATGGTGTTGGTACATATTGATGAGTAGTTGACACATGATTGGTACATACTTGGTACATGGTTGGATGCACTTGTTTATGGTACAGGTTTATTATAGGTTGTTTGGTACAGGTTGGTGCATGGTTGATGCACTTGTTTATGGTACAGGTTGAGGTACAGGTTGATGCATGGTTAAGATTTATTGGTACAAGTTTACAATGGTATATCTCACAATGATAGTGTGATAGTGGTTCCATCATTCTACTTCTACTTCAGGGTGGTAGGACGGGGCAAGGACAGGCAGTTGTAGCCACCTTCCGGTTGTAGCCTAAGAACATAGGGGGTTGTAGCCTCCTGCTTGTAGCCAGAGAATTGGGGATTTGGAGCTTCCATCGGGTTGTAGCTTGAGATGCTAGGGGGTTGGAGCCTCCTTCCAGTTGCAGCTGGAAAACAAAGGAAGTTGGTGCTTCCAATGAATGTAATTCTTCAAGACATGTAAGAAAAAACATTTTGTGGTTTTCTCCCAATTTGGGTTTCCACATAAAACACTAGTGTAGTCTGTATGTGTGTGATTGTTTATTTCTTATTTCTCATTATTGGATAATAATTCTACATTGATATAACATTTGAAGAAAAAGGATTATAATTACGCTATTACTGATTCACCCCCCCTCTCAGTAATCCAACAATTGGTATCAGAGCATGTTCCTTCAGAAATCAATTTAACCACTGAAAGGTAGATCATGGAGAGTACCAACTCATATAAAAATGGAATACCATAGTTTGGTGGACAGAAGTATGCTTTTTGGAGAATAATGATGAATACATATATACATGCACATGGATTTCAAGTTTGGCAATCAATTGTAGATGGATACACAACACCAACAGTTCCACCAACAAATGACAAAGTAGTGAAACTCGATGAGAATAATTACAAAGCCAAAAATGCACTTTTGAATGGTCTCATTGATACGGTATTCACCAAATTTTCACATTGTAAATCTGCTAAAGAGATTTGGGACAAGCTTCGAAATATTTATGAAGGAGATTCAAAAGTCAAAGAAGAAAAGCTTCAAACTTACGGAGGTCAGTTCGAACAACTAAAAATGAAGGAAGATGAAGATATCGCTCTTACAAGTCGATAAAACAGTGAATGTAATCATAGGATTGAGAGAAGAAATCGAAGAATTTTTAATTGTTCAAAAGGTACTAAGATCTCTTCCTATGAGATTCAACCCTAAGATATCATCACTAGAAGAAATATCAGATCTAAACTCCATAAGCATGGATGAACTGCATGGAATCTTCATAGCTTATGAGATGAGAATTGAACAGGAAAATCCAGATGTAAAAGAAGCAGCCTTCAAAGCATCCAAAAGATCAAATAAAAAGAAAAAGGAACAAGAAGAATGTAGCAACAGCAGCGACATCTCGGAAGATGATGAAGAAGTGACCAACTTCGTCAAAAGACTGAACAAGGTAACCAACGGTAGGTATAGAGGTAAGCTTCATTTAATTTGTTTTAATTGTGATGGTATTGGTCATTTTGCTAACAAATGTCCTCATAAGAAAAAGAGAAATGATGAAGGTTACTCAAAAGGAATAAAAACATATAAAGGTAAAAGAACTACAAAGAAAGTTTTCAAGAAAATATTTTGCACCAAAGAAGACATCTCATCATCAAATGAAGATGAAGTCAATGATAGTGAAACAGGGAGAGTTCTATTCATGGCAGTAGAATACTCTAATAAAGAATACTCCAAAGAAGAATATGAAGAAGCATATGAAGAAAAAATTGAAGAGCCAGAAGTTGACTTCCGAGAGGAATTAATGAGTTCCATAGAAATTATCAGAAGAGAAAAGAAGAAAAACAAGAAACTACAAGCAGAACTAGATAAGAAGAAAGACACTCAAGAGCTAAAACAAGTGATCACAAAATTGAAGGTTCAAATAGAAGAATATAAAGGAATTGAAGAAGCACTCAAAGAATATCTAGAAGGAAATGATAGGATCATTGGAAACCTAGAAGTTGAGATTGTCATACTAAGAAAGAATATTCAAAAGAAAAATATGCAGAATAGCTCAAAAGTTCTGGATGACATTATCATCAATCAAAAATCTCATCTTGACAAGTCCGGAATTGGATACAATCAGACAGAAAAGGGATTAAGCTCCAAAACAACAAAGCAAGAAACAAATCCAAAAAGTTATGTAAAAACAATCAAAGGGGATAAAAAGATATACAAGGAATATTACAGGGACACTCCTCCACCGAGAAGATTCAGATTTCAAAATCAACAACATATAGACAGGCCTCAAGAAGAAGAAGGATTCATAAGAGCACCTCCTTTCAGAAGATCTTCAACTACCAGGTATCAAAATATATTTTTTGGTTTATGTTATGCATGTAATAATTTTGGACATAAAGTTGTAAATTGTAGAGCTAACAACAGGAACAATAACTACCTTGAGAGCCATACACAATGGGGTTATTCAAGAAGACCTGGTGAAACAAAGAGATGAAGTTACAATAGGTTTGAATCTTTGAGCACTGAAGTGGAATGTTACAAATGTAACAATTTTGGACACATGGCCAAAAATTGCAGAATGACAGTCCCTCCTAAAGAAACTCAACAGAGTCACAAATAAGAACCTCAAAAAATGACATGGATAAGAAAGCAAGATCAGTATAGCGAAGAATGCACAGTCACTCTACAAGATAAATAGAAGAAACGTGCTTGGTATGTTGACAGTGGATGTTCAAAACACATGATAGGTGATAGAGACAAGTTTCTTACATTACAAAAGGAAAGAGATGGATCAATATCCTTCGAAAATGATGATTCGGCCAAAATCATTGGAAAAGACACAGTCTGAATTGAGAAAAAGAATGAAAAGGAAGAAAATGTTCTACTAGTAGAAGATATGAAACATAATATTTTAAGTGTGAGTCAAATGTGGGACCAAGGTCATAAAGTTACTTTCGATTCACAAAAGTGTGAGATAAGAAAAGAAGGTTTAGGGAAATTGGTCACTACAACTGCAAGAACTTCAAGCAACATATATGTGTCAAGCAAAATTGGAAATGAAAAGTGTTGTCTAGGAAAGGAAGATAAAAGTTGACTATGGCATAGAAGAGTGGGTCACATGCATTTTGATAACCTTTTCAAAGTTAGCAAAAGAGAAGTAGTCATAGAAATGCCCCAGATCACAAAACCAACCAACACTTTATGCAAGCATTGCCAACAAGGAAACCAAACAAAGACCAGGTTCAAATCAAAGGAATATTCAACAAAAAAACCACTGGAAATTGTGCATATTGATCTAGTTGGACCAACTACAACAAAAGGCTTAAAAGGTGAGAGATACTTTATGTTATTAGTTGATAATTATACAAGAATGACTGTAGTTTGTTTTCTCAATAACAAGTCAGAAGCTTTTGAAAATTTCAAGATCTACAAGGAAATGGTTGAAAATGAGATGGATTCAAGAAAAAAATGCTTACGATCGGATAATGGAGAAGAATTCACCTCAAAGGAATTTATGGACTACTGCAGTAATCATGGAATAAAAAGGCAATTCTTTGTTACTAGGACACCTCAACATAATGGAGTTATTGAAAGAGAGAATAGGGCAGTACAAGAAATGGCTCGAACAATGATAATGGATTCAAAGTTGACATATATTTTTTGGACACAGGCAGTGCATACAAGAGTTCACATTCAAAGCAGAGTAATGCTCATAAACAACATTGATAAAACTCAGCATGAGCTATGGAAAGGAAGACCATCAAATGTGAAGCACTTCAGAGTTTTTGGAAGAAAATGCTACATCAAAAGAGAAGATGGTAGAATAGGAAATTTTACCTCTCGTGCGGACAAAGGAATACTTGTTAGTTACTCAAGTACAAGGAAAGCATACAAGTGTTACAATCTAAGATTAAACAAAGTTGTGGAAAGCATCAACGTAAGAATTGATGAAATAGGCAGACCAGAATCAAAGGAAGAAGAAAACAAATCAATGGAACAACTTTTCAAAGAAGAAGATGAAAAAAAAGTAGAAGAGGAAAATGAATATGAAAAGAATCCGATAGAAGCAGAAGAGAAAGTTGACCAAGTATCTCCAAAGACACCTAGTAAACAAGTACAGAAGAATCATCTTTCAGGTCAGATTATGGGAAACAAAGATGCAGGAGTTGAGACTAGAAGAAAAATACGTTCACCAGAACAAACACACCTAACACTCTTATCTACAATTGAACCAAACTTTTTTTAAGAAGCCAGCAAGGATGAATTTTGGAATAAGGCCATGGATGAAGAATTGGATCAAATAGAGAAAAATGACACTTGGGAATTGGTTCCAAGACCAAAGAGTAAGAATGTGATCGGCACAAAATGCGTTTTCAAGAATAAATTGAATGAATATGGACAGGTTACAAGGAACAAAGCTAGATTGGTATGTAAAGGATATGCACAGATTGAAGGAATCGACTTTGAAGAGGCATTTTCCCCAATTTCCAGAATGGAAGCAATCCGTTTGCTTTTAGCTTATGCATTCTCCAAAAATGTTCAAGTATATCAGATGGACGTAAAATCGGCTTTTTTGAATGGAGAACTTGAATAATAAGTTTACATTGAACAACCAGAGGGATTTCATTTTTCAGAGAATGCATACTATGTGTGTAAATTAAAGAAGGACGTGTATGGTCTAAAATAGGCTCCTAGAGCATGGTACTCCAGATTGGATAAGTATCTGCAGCAGGAAGGAATTAGAAAAGTAATTGCAGAAAACAACCTCTACATCAAGGTAACTCAAGGTAATATTTTATTAATTGAAGTTTATGTTGATGATATTATTTTTGGTAGTTATGATGACAGGTTAAGCCAGAAATTTGCAAAAGATATGCAGAATGAATTTGAAATGTCATTACTTGGAGAAATATCTTTCTTTCTAGGACTTCAGATACATCAAAGCAACCAAGGAATTTTTATTTCTCAAACCAAGTATATCAGATAAATGCTAAAGAGGTTCAGAATGGAAAATTGCAAACTAGTTATCACTCTCATGAAAACTAGTTGCAAGTTGAGAAAAGATGATGATTCAAAGTCTACAGATCAGAGGCAATATAGGTCAATGATTGGTATCCTACTATATGTGATAGCATCCAGACCAGATGTAATGTAGGCAGTTGGATAGGTGGCATGATTTCAAGCAGCACCAAAGGAATCACATGTATTAGAAGTAAAAAGGATTTTCAGATATCTCAAAGGAACAGAAGAGTTTGGATTATGGTATCCAAAAGAAAAATATCTATCACTTATTGCCTACACAGATGCAAATTGGGTAGGTTGTATTGATGACAAATGAAGCACCAGTGGAGAAATGTTCTACTTAGGTGAGTGTTTAGTATCATGGATAAGCAAGAAACAATCATCGGTATCTTTATCTACAGCTGAGGCAGAGTATATTGCAGCAGCATCATGTTGTACACAGGTTCTTTGGATGAAATAAACTATGACAGATATACAGGTTGAGTATGATGAGCTCATTCTAATCTATTGTGATAATACAAGTTCCATCAGTGTCTCGAAGAACCCCGTGATGCGCTCCAAGACGAAGCACATTCCAATCAAGTATCACTTTCTATGGGAGAAGGTTGTTGAAAATAACATCAGAGTTGAGTATGTGGGAACAAAAGAACAAGTGGCAAACATCTTCACAAAACCACTTCCACGAGAAGCCTTTGAATATCTTTGAAAGATACTTGGAGTTATTTCTACTCCAAAATGAATGCTTTTTGAATGCTTATCTTATATGTCTTAGATTTACACAAGGAAGAACCATAAGAGGACAGTTTAGTTAGGGGGAGCCACCCTAGATGGAAAGATACCTTTGCCATTGATGAGAAATGGGGAGAGATTTATCATATGCAGAGGATAGAGGTAGAGGATAGAGGCATGGTTTCAGGGGGAGTATGAGTGATATGATTTCAGTGTTGCATCAGAGTGTTTCCATCAATGCCAAAGGGGGAGATTGTTGATTAAGGTTGGTTGTCATTGATGTCAACCCTTGAAGAAAGCCCCATAGCACATAGGTTTGGGTAATGAACCCAATTTTATTTAATGTAAAAATGACTCATTATTGTCTTGTCATGGTTGATAAGAAGTAAATATGGATGAACTCCAAAGTGGTCCCCTTATAGTAAAATCCCTCACGGGAAGATGCTTTGCGGAGTGAGAGAACCCATGCTTAATGGTGGAATAATGAGATGAAGGATAGTGAATTTTTCAGTGAAACTATCCTATATTCATAGTGTTTGTCATGCCATTTCCAGTGGTATGTGTAATGTCACATAACTTCTGATGATTAGAGAGTTATGGCCATGTGAAGTTGGAGAACCCAAGTTTGCGTAATGGACCCAAGTTTGTTTGATGGATAACGGTATGAGTTTTCATATATTTTAAGGTAATAATATTCTATATGGATATTGCATGTCATGCCATTTCTGGTGGTATGTGGAACGTCACATAACTCCTCACGGTTTGAGAGTTATGGCCTTACGAAGTTGGAGGACCCTCATATGTTGGCTTGAAGCCCCAAAAGGTCAAAGTAGTCAAAGTGGTTTAAGAGATTTTAGAAGGTAAATAATAAAGTGAAGTGATGAGTGTACTATAATTTGAAGTGAATACAAAATAAATTATTTAAATAATAAATTTAATGGAGAAATTAGAAGTGGGTTAACCCTAAAATAAGGAAAGTGGGCAAAGTGACCTAGAAGATGTTTTTAAGGAAGCTACTTGGAGAGTATAAATAAGAGGCAAGGCTCT
>JASDQU010100931.1:244582-272462 GCA_032191745.1 Picea mariana | reverse complement strand
GTGAAGTGATGAGTGTACTATAATTTGAAGTGAATACAAAATAAATTATTTAAATAATAAATTTAATGGAGAAATTAGAAGTGGGTTAACCCTAAAATAAGGAAAGTGGGCAAAGTGACCTAGAAGATGTTTTTAAGGAAGCTACTTGGAGAGTATAAATAAGAGGCAAGGCTCTGTCATTTGAAACACACTTGAGAATATTGAATATATATAGGTGTCTAAGGTAAACAACGATATCCAATCCTAATTTCTAAGGGAAGGTTAAGAAAAGAAGGTCGAAATGCAAGGAAGGATAAATTCTTTTGATGGTGCTTTCTAAGGTATGTTATTTACAAGTCATCTCACCATTTTCGCTATAAATTTTTTTCTATAATGATTCAGACCGTGAAATTGCTATCCCATTGAGAAAACATACCCAAGTATCTGTGGTAAACAATTCAGCTTGTGGGTCATATTTTGTGAGTTACACTCCATGGAAAATAGGGTTTGTGGCTAGTCATGAAACTAGTCAAAAACAGGTGTTTCGGGTAAAAACGTCATCACTTCTTCATAACATATCCAAATTTAGTGAGACCAAATGTCTTGGTTAGGGTACAATATTTAGTATGTTTTGTAATAGTTTCATATCAATTCAATGAATATTTCATGTGGGTCACCCTCTACAAGGTCGCTCTCTAGAATAAGCCAGAATTCAGCAAGGTGTGCCATTTTTGCTATAACTCCTTTTCTAAGAGGTTCCAAGTAGTGACACCTGGAGGAATTGCATAAAGCACATTGAAGAACATTTTTTATCAGTTTCAAATATTTATACATTACAGGTTCAAAGTTATGATTACTTCAAGTTAGGGTTGTTGATTAATCCAAAACTAGGCATGCGAGACTAAAGAAAAGTTTGATGAAAATGCTAGTCTCTTGTTGTTAACATTAAGGAAGGTTTTCAGAAATGTGATCATATACACCAGGTATAATACAGAGATACAAATCAGATTTGGATGATGAAATTGATGAGGGACATTGGTTGAGGTACATGTTGAGTACATGGTTGAGACAAGTAGTTGATGAGTTGGCACATACATGAGGTGTACAGTTGATGATGTTGGTACATATTGATGAGTCATAGTTGATGAGTAGTTGACACATGATTGGTACATGGTTGGATTCACTTGTTTATGGTAAAGGTTGATTATAGGTTGTTTGGTATAGGTTGGTGTATGGTTGATGCACTTGTTTATGGTACAGGTTGAGGTACAGGTTGATGCATGGTTCAGATTTATTGGTACAGGCTTACAATGGTATATCTCACAATGATAGTGTGACAGTGGTTCCATCATTCTAATTCTACTTCAGGGTGGCAGGATGGGGCAAGGACAGGTGGTTTTATCCATGTTCCGGTTGTATCCGGAGAACATAGGGGGTTGTAGCCTCCTTCTGGTTGTAGCTAGATAATTGGGGAGTTGGAGATTCCCTCGGGTTGTAGCCTAAGAAACTAGGGATTTAGAGCCTCCTTCTAGTTACAGCTGGAAAACAAAGGAAGTTGGTGCTTCCAATGAATGTAATTCTTCAAGACATATAAGAAAAAACATTATGTGGTTTTCTCCCGATTTGGGTATCCATGTAAAACACTGGTGTACAGTGTATGTGTGTGATTGTTTATTTCTTACTGCTCATTATTGGATAATAATTCTACATTTATATAACATTTGAAGAAAAAGGATTATAATTACGCTATTACTTATTCACTCCCCCTCTCTGTAATCCAACATTGATGATGTTTCCTAGTTGATGATGTTATCCAATGGATGTTGTTACCTAGTTGATGTTGACATCCAGTGGCCTATCAAAAGATAAAGAATATCCTTCTTGTTAAGAGGGAGTGTTAAAATATTGTGTAATTGCAAAAAATATTCTTATCCCCTTTTGTGGATAAAGTAAAAGATCAAAATATATTTTCTATTGATTAGATCAATCCCCTTTTGTGGATTGATCATGTCGGGCATTGTAATTGACCAAATCCCCTTTTGCGGATTGGTCAAACCCTAATTGTAATATGCAAAGTAAGAAGTCGGCCCCTAGGCAAATTAAAGTAGTTCTAACCACCCATATTGAGAAGTCGGCCCTGCCAGTGAAAAGACACCTCAGTTCAGCACCTGCCAGATTGTATAAATAAGAGAGGCCATCACCTCATTTGTACACACACTCACTTGTTCATCAGAGCGCAAGTTTGGAGCTGCAGTTAGAGAAGAAGGAAGAGAGAGATAGGTGCATGCTTGGGAGAGGAATTTTTGTTTTGTTTGGTTTATTGCCTTGGCATTGTATTGGCTATCTATATTAAGGAAGTTTTGTTGGTTTTTCTTCCCCATGAGGATTTCCCAGGATAAATGTTGTGTATATTGTGATTGTGTTTCTCTCAATGATCCTATATATGCTATTTTTATCTAGTAAATTGAAAGGTAACCTAATAATAGCTTAAACTTTAACAATGTATTCTTGATAGATGAGGAAAATATCATCACAGATTGTAAGAAGAAAATCGTTGCGGAATTTGAGATGAAAGACCTAGGCCTGATGCACTATTTCTTAGGTCTTTGGCAGATCCTAGTGAAGATATTCCTTAACCAAGGGAAGTATGTAGTTGAAATATTGAAGAGGTTTGATATGTTGGAATGTAAATCCATGAACACACCCATGGAAACAAAGTTGAAGTTCCTGGTGGATACTTTGTCAGATTTTGTTGATGTTACTCTGTACAGATAGATTATTGGTTCGTTGATGTATCTGACGAATACCAAGCCAGATATATTCTTTGTTGTGAACACCTTGATTCAGTATCTAGTAGAGCCCAGACGTGTTCACCTTGTAGCTACAAAGCATGTGATGAGATACCTTAAGGGTACGTTGGATTATGGTCTCTGTTATACTAGAGATCATGACTTCAGACTGTTCGGTTATACTGATTCAGATTTGGCTGGAAGTGTTTATGATAGAAAGAGAACTTCAGTATGTTTTTTTAGTTTGGGGTCAGCCATGACTTCATGGCAGAGCAAGAATAAATCCATTATTTCTCTCAACATGGCAGAAGCAGAATACATTGATGCGTGTTCTGCCAATTATGAATCCATATGGATTCAGAACTTGTTGACGGGTCTATTTGATCTGGAGATGTAAGCAATTGTGATTATATGTGATAACCAGAGTTACATAAAAAAGACGAAGAATCGTGTGTTCCATGACAAGTCGAAGCACATAGAAATACAGTATCACTACATTCGTGATATGGTGTAGAGGGGAGCCATAAAGCTCCAATATGTTGGCACATATGAGCAAGTTGCAGATGTGTTGACCAAGCCTCTGTCTTGTGTAAATTTTAAGCACTTTTGAGACAAGCTTGGTATAGTCTGAAAGGACCTCCCTCAAAAGGGGGAGTGATTATGATGATACTATTCTATCCTGACCAATAGAGGGTAGCTCAATTAGGATTTTATATCATAGGGGAATGATCATTCCTAGATAGATCCTGAAGGCCTGGTAAGGATGGTCTGTCAGAGTACCTATGCATGTATATGCGAGCTATGGTCAGTAGTGGTAGCTCCATTAGGATGTTTATAATCCTAGGGAATCTTATGATTCCTGGGAAGATCCCGAAGGTCCGGTAAGGACGGTCTGTCAGAGTACCATGTGGTAGCACCATTAGGATTTTATATCCTAGGGAATATTATGATTCCTAGGAAGCTTCTTAGGGACTGTTAAAGTACCACAAAATGTTGTAACACCTTCCTCATTTTGTTTCCCCATGATGATGATGATGATGTTTCTCCATCCTTCATGTTGTGATGATGTTGTTGCTCCAGCCTTTATGCTGTGATGATGATGTTGTTGTTGATGATTTTATTGATGATGATGATGATGTATTAGTGCTATACTAATGCATGTTGATGCAGATGATGATAATGATACTCCATCTCCATGTTGTGAATGATGGTGAGAAAAACTTTCGATGATTTATAAACATTCCATTCAATGTTCCAGATGTTGTTGATGTCGTTTCGCTCTCTCTCTCCTGATGATGTTGTAGAATATCCTTGTTGTTAAGGGGGAGTGTTGAAATATTGTAACTGCAAAGAGTATTATATTTATTATTGAGTCATTATTAATTAGATCAATCCCCTTTTTGGATTGATTATGTCGATATTTTTAAATGACCAAATCCCCTTTTGCAGATTGTTCAAACCCTAATTATATCATGCAATTTAAGAAGTCGACCCCAAGCCTAATTAAAGTGGTTTTAACCACTAAGTGAAGAAGTCGGCCCTGCCCAGTGAAGAGACACCTCCCTAGCGCCTTCCGAATAATATAAATAAGAGAGGCTAGTGCCTCATTCCATCACTCACTCAAGTCACTCATCTAGTGTGCAAGTTTGAAGGAAGTTGCAGTTGTCGGAAGGGGAAGAGAGAGTGGTGCATTGCTCAGTGTTGGACATTGTCTAGTGTTTGGTCTGTTATCTTGGCATTGTATTGGAATTATATATTAAGGAATTTTTTTGGGGGTTTTCTCCCAAATGAGGGTTTCCCAGGATAAATGTTGTGTACCTTTTGATTGTGTTTCTTTCAGTGATCCTACTTATGGTATTATTGTCTAGTAAATTGAAAAGAAATTAATAGAATCTCTAAAGTTAACAAGTCCAAGACCTTGGAAAGGTGTTTTAATTGTGGTCATTGGTTGGATTTGGCATCGTAAGATCCTGACTATTGGTCAAAGCATGTAGTCATCAAATAATTTTTGGGAAATGATGTTGGAGAAATCCAAAGGGAAGACTCTAAAGAGCAATCCTGACTTTCCATCGGAGCCCAGCTGAAAGTAATCCTGACCGTTTATCTTGATGGGCCTCATTTGGACAAGGTCGGGAGGAAGGTGATGTCACGCTGACAAGGATGATGTCACCCAACCATTTCATAGAGGACGGGTTTCAACACCTGGAAGGATGTGCTAGTGATTAGTGATGATGTGTATGCCACGTCAGTCCACGTGGAGGGTGGTTATTTTTCCATGTGGAAATATTTTATAACACTTTGAAGGGGTTAAAAGTGGCATGTCCTTAGTGAAACATGTCAAGACATGTGGTGGAGGTGGGTAGGACCATGTGTCCTGGGTGCTAACTTGTCTACCATGTAGGTCTCTGATTAAGTGAGGTTAAGGGGGAATGAGGTCAGGATGGTGAGGGGTACCAACGTGTCCAGAGAAGAACATATTGTAACCCATACTTCGTATACCCTGTCGGTGTTATTCCTTGGGATAGGTAGCTAAATGATATCCTTTCGATCTATTGACGATAGATCTCAGTCGTCTATCGGAGGAGGCTGGTCGAAGTGGGTGGCAATTCCAAAGCTGTAAATACTCTGAAAGGAGTACTTTGAGGATTGATTAGGGTTGTCAATCGAAGGGTGGCCACGATGCATGAAAATCATCAATATTTCATGGGCTCCACCTACTCGAATATGAAGAGGTTTGGAAATGTTGTTAACCCATGTGCAATTTAGAAATCTGACAAAATCTTAGTCGTAGATTTTTGGATCACCATGACCGTCAGATTCATCAGGGTGATGTTGTTGGACTTAGTTGTCGAAGGTTGCAGAGTGGTTCAGAGTGGAAGCACTCTTATGGAAGGGTTCTTATAGTAACAGGGTTGGGGTTTGGAAGTCTAATAGGTATGTGTCCAAGGAGTGACATGGTATATGCCATGTGGGATGGCACGTGTACTAGGGTGCCACATGGTTTTCAAGTGGCACTAAGATGGAATTGGGGGTAGAAGGACCAAAAAAATTGGGGGGGAATAAATTTTGATCCAAAGCTCAGAATTGAGCATGGTTATAGTCATTGGAAATCATTCGACAAGCATAATTATTCTACAAGGGATAATTAGAAAAGTGAAGTAGTTGTAAAAATCAAAATTTTCACACCCCATCCCTTAAAAGGTACATAGGGTGTCAGGTGATGTTACAGTAGACAATTATGTAACAACAAGAAATGATTTTCAACAAAAACAACAATTAATGCTCAGAAACACCATAATTGACCCTGAAAAGTAAGCATTTAACCAATAGAATATTATCCAATTGTTAGAGATTAATTGTCAACAAGTTAAGCCACTTGTAAGTAGGTGTATGCAACAAATTAAGACAATTTACAATGGTTGTAGAAAAAAATTTAACAGCAGTAACAAATATCATGAGTTATTTTGAGTCAAGGTTAGTATAGTTAGTAGGACACTTGAGAGATTCATAAAAGTGATTTTAACAACTACTTTCACCACAACATTACTTTTAAACTAGTGTTGTTACCATTCTAGGGAATATGGAGTTTCAAATTAATTACTCTTCAAGATTGATGTAATTTAAACCAAGAGGTAGAGTATAAACCCTAAGGTGAAATCACGTTTGGACCTTAGGCTTTAGACTTTGAAGAAAATGATATCTAGGGTGCAAGCTCGTTTGGGCCCTAGATATCATTTTTCCCTTCTTGTAGCTTCAACTAAGTCAAATATCGAATGTCTAGGGCTAAAATCCTAAAGTGCAAGCACTTTTGGGATTTAGTCTTTTAATCCTAGCAAGGACCATTTACAAATTTGGACAAATACAACTTTATGAGAGGAAGAAGAACTTATGTTCCTCTCTTAGGGTTTCAACAAAAAAATGCTTCTTGCAACAAAATAACAATTTCACCATTTACATTAACAAAATACCATAGAATTGTAGAAAATTACTTACTTATTCCAAGAAACCAAGAGCATTTAACCCTAGTTGTAGAAATATCCATCCAAAAACATAAAATCATCCACAAGAGATCTCCTTCAAGCATAATGCATAAGATAGAATGATGAATAACCTCAAAAGGGATGAAATTTTCAGAAGTAGTTTCCGCACAAAGGTGAGTAATGACGATGAGAAATAAAAGGCTACTGCTAGCGTTATTATAGGAGGCTATCCTAGATAATTTGTTCATAAACATAACATAACATTTAATTTTAAGTGGGGCTGACACCTTATTCAACCTTTACACAATGTAAAAATTCCAAAAATGCATCATAATAGGCCACATGTGTGTGACGTCAAGTCTTCTTAGGATAAAATAGGGCTTCCAAATTCCATGTGGCATTGTCTGGAAGTGGAGAAATGGAAAAGGAATGTCTCCTTTGTCTTGGTCCTTCAAAATCATCACTAGTACCTAGGTGTCCACCAAACCCTAGCACCAACAAACCCTAGATGATGACATCATGGCCAAAAGGAGGGTGATGTCAGGGGATTAGGGAATTGTGTCCTAGATAAAGGGATTTGCACCTAACCTCTACATAGTGTCTGGTTGTCTATTGTTACAAAATTCCTGATCTGGTGAATAATAAGCCATGGGGGTACTCTACTCAACCTGTGGGCTTTCAACCCATCTATGTGAGATCACGATCAAGTCTTCTAAAACCAAGCCCATTTTTCCATCGTCCAAGGTTCCAAGGATGTGAGAGTTGATGTTTGAAGGTGGTGAGTCACTGGATGACTCAATGCTATTCATCACACACGTTAAAGACATGCAATAAAGGCACAACATCCTGGGCACAATCCAAGGACATCCATCAAATAACCATGTTAGGGCCATCCAAAACAAAGCTAAGTATAAGACAGGGTTAGCCAAAGTTCACAAGAAATATTGGTCTTTAAAACATGCAAAGTAAGTTGTTATTTACGATATAAGCCATGTAAAAAGTTCACCTTAGTATCCCCTTCAAGCATCACACCAGTCGAGGACCTTGTGTGAGTTGGAAAGTTTAAGTATGAGAGGGTCTTCATCCAACCCTATTAGGTATGCCAACCTAGACATGAAATAAAAGACCCGGGTAGAGGGATAGGTCTAGAGGGAAGTAGAAAAGAAAGAAACCCAAGAGTAATTTTGAAAGTGATATGAACTAGATCTTACTTCATGGCTTATGGTGTCATTAAATCTATTTCTATGAGTGCCTTTGTAGAGGGAGCGCTTTCTGATTAAGATACCATTTCCTTGGTAATTTTTTCATTACGAACCGTTTAATTTTCCTTTTGATACCCCAACTATAATTTTCAAGTCCCGTTTAAAAGGTTTCAATCTTCATTCGTTCATTTTTTATTGGGCTATAGTCCTTTATAATTTGGTGCATTCATTCACATCTAGACAGGGGTGATTACCATTGGAAGGGATTGAGCTCAAGCTAGCATGAGAATTTTATGGTGGAATTTATCATTTATCAATGACATATATATATATATATATATATATATATATATCAAGAGAGAGAGAGAGAGAGAGAGCCGCAACATCAACCTCTAGGCCTTCAGCCCCTTCTTCTCATGAGATAATGGACCATGACCCATTACTAAAGGTTAGTACACTATGAGAGGCTCCATCATGGAAAGTATTAAGTATGATGGAGAATGTAACGTTACCCTTGTGAGGCCCCCTAGTAGTACCCTTTTTACTTGGGTGGTGACAACATGGGACTAGGCCATAGAAGATAACCACCAAGGTGAAACAAGGAAACTACCACAATTTCCCAATCCAATGATCTATTATCCAAATTCAACCAAAGATCACAATCCAAATCATTCCCAACAAATTAATCACAAAACTTTGCATGAAAGAAGGACTAACATACCTCATGGTGATGTTGGCTTACCATCTCCCATACACTGGTTTGCTTGGATGTGATGAGCCTTGGTTGACCTGTAGCTCTAAAGGTAAATGAGGGTGGTTGTTGGGTTGACATCTACGGACATGTTGATCATCATCATGGTCAAGAACATTGTCTCCATTGCATGCCACGAGACATGATCTCCTCTAGTTACCCCTAGGCATGGGGGGGTAAAAGTAACAAAGGGGGTTTATTTGCAAAATTTTTGGGCGATTTTTTTCCTTTAACGAGGGTGGTTTTTCACCTTTGTAAATTTAGTGGCATGTGGTATTTTAGCCCATGGTTTTCTATTTCAGGATAAGGAATTAAGGTTGTAATCTAATCCACGTCAATGGATTAGTGATTTTTGGATGTTGTGTGATCTTATATATTGTGTTGTAAACAATGAAGATGGATAATGAATATAATTAGAGGTGCGGTTGTTATTGGATAAATCGATGAATTCGGACATAAACTAATCTCCCTAGATCCATCTGAATCTAGAACAAAACAAGATAGGATATGACGCTTTCCCTAAGCTACAATCATTGAATTTACTACCAAAGAAGGAATGAATGGCATACCTTTAGATATCAGTTCCTTATGTCTTTGTTGTCCCTACTTTTCTATGGTTCTCTTGTGAGATCAAATCCGCAATGACACAAACCAACCAAAGTGAAAGAAACAGTAGTAGATTCAATGAAAACCTAAACATGTGATCAAGGAGTCATGTAATAAAATTCTAATGATTTTATGGGAAAGAAACATGTCACCGTATTATATTAAGTAAAAGTGGAAGATACAACCAAAATACCTTGATGTCACAAGTTCCCTTTCAGTGGTCCTTTGTTCCAACACGCACATACACTTGCTCCGAAATTGTATGAAGATGGTCCACAAAATATTGATGGACAAATGGAGACCTCAAGCATCAGTTGCAACAGGATTCTTCACACAGTCTTCAACCTATTCTTTCAGCAATTACTTGCTCTATATTTCTTAACCTTTTCCATGAGAAACTTATCATTATATAGGAGAAGGAGAAGTGGTTAAAGAGATGAGGATGATCCCACCAAATCAAAGAATCCAGTAGGATCACAATCATACAGATGCCACCTCACATTCTAGAATATCCTCCTTCTAGAACCTTTGTGAACTTCTTCCTTTATTTAGCTTTCAAATGCCATCGCACCCTACCTATATAGCAGCATGTGGAAACCCTATGAGCCAGGTATAGAGCAGCCTGTGGAAATCAAACATTTCCGCACTTTGTATTACTCCTAGCCTGCAGACTCCTCCTAAAAAAAAGCCTTGTAGAGGAAGAAATTAGTTATTTTTCTAATGCAAAATATCCTTTTCAGAGCTTGAACACATGCTTGTAGAATCATCATCAAGGTGACCAAAATAATGTGTAACAGAATTCCCCACAAATTATGAGGCTAGAACTCATGACAGACAAAATACTTTGTAAAAATGCATGTGTGTTTCAGGAACAAGGAACGCACCAATCGAGAACCTGCAAAAAATCAAGCATCTGCACAATATTATACCATTTCTGAAGTAGGCATTCCTATGCTTAGACTACAAATGATATAAGTCATAAATGTAATTCATGGCCACCAATCATACACTATTGATCCATGTCATCAAGATGATACAAATCCACCAAGAATACACTGTGGATCTATGTGTTAACAAACTTGAAATCCAGACATAGCCATGAGACATACAAAGTGGATCTATGTGTCAATAAAAATCGTAAATATGTCATCGCAACTTGGACCAAAATGATGAGATATAGGGTCTTCAATCTCATTGTATGTAAGTACGAATCTAGCCATACGATTACAGGTGTTGAAGTCGAACATGGTAGAAACCACTTGATTACCAGTCATTAATGAAAATCGTTAACAAGCATGAGGGAAATAACCATTGATGTTAATGACTCCCAAGGTACCTTAATACAATCCAACAAATGAGAATAAATGATCTGAGGTTGAACATTCGATCGAATATCTCGATTAGGGACCAATGATGTGAATCCACTGTCGAAAGCGAAGAAACCTTCCATTGAGGCATCCAGGCTCTAAGGTACTAAATGATTTCTAAGTCTTGTTCCCGAATGATGAGTTGAAGTCAACAGGAAAAGACTCATCACAGAAGGGCATTGATGTATCCCCGATCAATGAAATGAAATAAGTAACATATTTAGGGTAGATAAAAGTATGAAAATGATTTAAAATTGACACGAGGAAGGCCGACATGGTAGGAATTGACAATTTTAGATGGCCGACTCGAAAGAGGGCTTGTTTGGACTTCTCTTGAACATATGAATGACATGACAATGGTCTTGGTAGCATTGACTCAAAAATGACCCAAGATGTGAACTTGTAGAAAGTCAGACGAGAGACAAATGGATTTCCCAACCCAGATTCAAATAATGAAGGGGGGTGTCATGTTCAAGAGAGACTATTACTTCCACTAACACAAATACAGAGACATGTTTCTTTCCTAAATTTTCCCCCACCATTTCTGGTGAGTAMCTCTTTATTTTTACACAAGCTTGAGGAGGATAACATATGCTTGTTGATATAAGCTTCTCCTTCGAATGAGTCCCTCAGAGTATGTTTAACTAAACAAGGAGTGGTTCGGTCTYGTATGGGTCTTTCGATGCTTGTTTAATGAGTCCAAAGATAGAAAAATCGGGGGTTTTTCATGTTTGTAGAGTCTGAAAAATGATTAAAGAGAACTCTCTCAGTTTCTTTTTCATGAAATAGTTCGATGACACTGAAAAAGTGATAAACTATTGCCCATCAAAAATTTTCTTCAAATAATTTTATGAGCATGAAAAGAACAAGATCGCTCGGCAATATTTTCATTTTTATGGAGTGTGAAAAGAGCTTAAAGGATACTCCATGAGTTTCATTTTTCCATGTTACCATAACGAGTACGAAAAGATGACAAAAGCATACTTGGTTGCGTTCTCATAGATTTTAGAGTACGATAATGAACAAAGACTAAGCTTGAGGTTTTTTTGAAAAACCCTAAAAAGTATATGTATATGTGACAAACAGAAAAACAAATCACGAAAGAATAGCCATACTTCATTGTTCGGGATCCTAGTTCCTCCATCTGCGAGAAAACAAAATACTCATGACACCATTAGACCTTTATGTTTTGATAAAATGCATTTAAATAATATGAAATATTAATAGAAAAATAAAAAAAGTGAAATAAATCGGGGTAAAATCTCTTTTTACTATTTCATTTGCATTTTGCCTAAAACTTGCCTAGAAACCCTATTTTTACCTCAGACTTCGACTATCGATTATGGGAGGTACGGGTGACCATTCAGTGAGAAGCTTTCGTCAAAACATTAATCTCCTTGTCCTCTTGCTTTTCAATGGATTAAATTTCATCTTTATTGGTTTAAAATGTTTTTTTGAGTTGAATTTTGGGCCGGTAGGTGGGCACTAGGGCCGCCGTGGGTGACCTATGTTGGGACCTACGTAAATCATATATTTTCGGAGGTGGCTTGTGGTTCACCTGCAGAAACCCCACACTGTGCGTAATACTCTGCCTACGGTGGCTGCAAATCAAAAAAAAATTGCATGCATTTAGCCAATAAAAACTTTCCACAACAGCGAATGAGGATTCTAACTTCCCTTAATGTCCCAATGTAGGTTTTTACTCATCAAAATTATTGGAGTGGAGGGAGAGGGAGAATGAAGATGATGACCATGATGCCTTGAATGAACTGGGCACTGTAAATTCCCTCTGGAAATGCAGAATACTGAAATTCTTTAAAATCCAGGGCATGAGGGCCCAATTGAGGTTACTGGAGTATCTAGTCCACATGTGGGATGTGGACCAGTAGGTGTTTCATGTGGGTTCCCACGTACTATCCTTAGATATTGAAGATATTTATTTCTTTATGGGGTTATCTCGTCGTGGGTCTCATGTGACTTTTACAGGAAGTAGAGGTGGTGGTCTACCAATGAGCGAGTATCTTCGTCGATACTGTGATCATGAGGCAGAGATACATAAAGGAAAAGTTGCCATCAGGGGTGTCCAATATTTACCCCTCCAGACTATTATTTTTACCATCGCACATATGGCGGGGAGTGCATATCCTCACATGTCCCTCCAAAGATATTTTCAATATGCAGTGGAGTGCATGGAACCTAGGGCGTTCAACTGGAGCGATGGAGTCCTTCTTAGCATGAAGACACAGCTAACAAAATGCAAGAAGGGGGACCTGAAACAATTTGGGTATGGATCTATTTTAGTGTCTTTCTTCCTAGAGAGGGTCCCCCATTTACGTTTATGTTAAAGTTTCAGCTATTATTATGTTACCTTTCAATTTACTAGATAAAAAATAGCATAGATAGGATCACTGAGAGAAACAAAATCACAAGATACACAACATTTATACTCAGAAACCCTCATGGGGAAGAAACCTAGCAAAACTTCTTTAATATAGATAGCAAATACAATGCCAAGACAATGAACCAAAAAAACACAGAAATTCCTCTCCAAAGGATGCGCCTCTCTCTCTCTTCCTTCTTCCGGCAACTAGTAACTGCAACTTCCTTCAATACTTGTGCACTAGATGAGTGAGTTGTTGTGTGTGTCTAAATGAGGCGTTGACCTCTCTTATTTATACAATCTGGCAGGTGTGAACATAAGTGTATTTTCACTAGCAAGGATGACTTCTCATTATGGGTGGTTAGAACCACCTTTATTTAATCTGGGGGCCAACTTCTCATTCTTCCTATTACAATTAGGGTTTGACCAATCTGCAAAAGGGGATTTGGTCAATTACAATGCCCGACATGATCAATCCACAAAAGGGAATTGATCTAATCAATAATAAATATATTTTATCTTTTCCTTTATCCACAAAAGGGGATAAGAATATTCTTTGCAGTTACACAATATTTTAACAGTTTATAGGTAGAGTGGGTTATATTGTCCCCACGAGACCCAAGGATGAAGAGGTGGTGCGACCTCATGGCTCAGCATGTAGTGGGCCCCATCATCAAATAGAATGATGCATTCTTCGATTGGTTGAGGCCTCAGATCCTGATGGTGGACGATTATGCATATGCCAGATTGGATTTCAGAGGTGACCCTGACTTGGTTCTACCTAATGTTTTTGTAAATTTTAAAATATAAGATGTTTTTTATGCTTTCAATCTGATGACTAATCAAAATCTTTTGACAATGCAGATGTGGGCCACATCGACCTCTGGGTACATCCCCTATTCAGAGACGAGGGGAAGCACATGTGGTAGCAGGATGGGATGTTGGTGACTATGAGGTAGTCGAGCAGAACCTACAGGGATTGACTGCAGATATCTCGGACATTTCCATCGATGAGATTTTGAGATTCTATCAGTGTTATACTATAGACGTATCTAGTTCACTTAGTCGACTACTTCGTGGGGTAGCACAAGTAGTAGTGTTCTACCATGAGGAGCATCCTTGATGTTATTTTTTATATGAAGCCAAGTGCTTCTCATTTTGATATTTTTGGTCTTCAAACGAAAACACGTTTTTTTGTAAAACACTTTTATCATTATATATATACATGAGGATTCTACCGTCTTACTTTCTTTAATGTGAATTGTGGTTGGATTTACATGTGTCTCAAATGTTTGTCTAACACATAATTAGCTAATGCATATGTTAATGTATTTATACATCTAGGAATATGATGATATTCAATGTGATTGAAATAATGTTCCAAGAGGAAAATTCGTAGATATACCCGTAACAAAGTAGGACTTCGGATAGCATAGACATTAGATAGCATAGACATTACTTAGCTATAGTACCACTAACTGCGAATCAAGTTGTACATCCAGGTGACAGATTCCAAGTGAAATAGTGTCAGTCAACAATTCGATGAATACACTATATTTCGCGATATTTTTAGTTGCACGACCAAGGCAAACACCGTGTAGAATGATTAACTCGTTCGTAAGTGCATAGATTTTCCAAGCAGCAGATGCTAAGTTCTGAGTACTACGACTAGCGCCATCAGCAAATCTAATGTGGGGTAGAAAAGACACTAACGTATGGAAACCAAGAAAAATGAAAAGTAAGCAGCTGGGGGTCGAAACCAAATAACAAAAAAGAACACAAAAGTATGATACAATATAAATATAGGCACTCATGCAAAGATAACCTAAGCATAGTACGTCTTCAAGTAAAGCCCATTTCTGGGTTCACTCAAAGGAATTCCATCATAATCGACTAACTCATAGGCTCCCTTATCTAACACTCATTTGACGATATAAGGGCCATGCCACATAGCCTCAAATTTTTTGACCCCTAGTAAATCACGATCTTGTTCATAGAGGAGAACTAGATCACCTTCAGAGAAAACATGTGGCTTGACATGCTTGTCGTATTGGGCTTTTACGCATTTCTTCTGGGTTTCATTAACCAGGGTGGCATCAGAACGGGTTTTGTCTAATTACATCAGATACAATAGACGTTCTTCCTCGGTAGAGGTGTTTGGGAGAAGTTCAACGATTAGCTTCAAAGATGGGATCTCACATTCATTCGGCAGGACAACTTCGATACCATACACCAACTGAAAAGGCGTAAATCCCGTGGAAAACTTCATGGATGTCCGATAGGCCCATAATGTTGAAAACAACATCATGTGCCAACTTGTCTTGTGAATTCCTATTATCCGTCGAAGAATAGTGATAAGAACCTTGTTTATCACTTCAACTTGGTCATTGGCCTGTGGATAGTAGGGGGTTGAGTTTTCATGCCGAAGACCCAACTTTTCGGTAAGCTTGAACATCATGAAATTTCAAAAATGGCTACCGTGATCAGTGGCGATAGCTTGCGAGATTCCAAATCGCGTGATGATATGGTTTTAGGGGCTAAATTTCGCTCATGGGCTAATTTTCCATGGTTTTTCCAAAAATGAGATTTGTTATTTTAAAAATGATTCGCCCAAATTCTATAGGATAAAATTATTTTACCTTAAAAATCGCCCAAATTTTATAAAATCTATATAAAATCCTTAGAAATTTGAATATTTTTACAAAAATATCGCCAATCATTTATAGTTGGCATATGAAGGATTAGTAAGATTCGCCAAGGTTTCTACATTTTAAAATAAATTTCCATCCTTAAAATCATCCCTGCCATGAAGTGACACAATAAAACCCAGAATTCAATCGGACTCCACACAAAAAACACATTTGTGTGGGTTTAAACATGTATGATAGTAACGACAACGAAGAAAAATGGTTCGGAGATGGTTCGGGTGATCTTGGTGGTGCATGGAATGGGTCGGTAGATCATCGAGATATGGTTGTACGATGTGCTTGATATCGTGAAAAGCATAAGACATGGCATGTTGAAAAGTTGCATCAGCGTTCTTCGAACTGAAAGTTAGTTTCTGGTAGGTGAAGGTACCCCAAGGACAAATGAAAGCAGTTTTGTGTTAATCCGTGAGTAAAATGTTAATTTGATTATAGCTGAAGAAACCATCCATTAAAGAGAATATTTCTCTCCCGACGCAATCGTTGATGATATGGTCAACGAAGGGGGTTGAAAAGTTGTCCTTGAAACAAGATTTATTAATATCCCTATAATCGATGCATACAAGGATCGTGCCTTGTTTTTTATTAACCAGAACTAGATTGGATACCCAATCAGTTAAAGCCACAGGATAGATAAATCCATCCTTGAGAAGTTTTTAAACTTCGAGTTTGATAACGGAGAATTTACGGGGTTGGACTGGGAAAAGTATCTGTCGAACGGGTATAGCATCTGGATAGGTCTTAATTTCATGTAAAATGATATCGGGGTCAATACCCAACATCTCTTCATAGCTCCAAGCGAAAACGTCACGAAAATCTTGAAAAATAGATTTTTAAGTGATGACTTCGTTATCAAAACAAGTGCCTCCAATGTGAATGTTTTCAACAACTCCAGGTTTAATGGATATGTCAAGAGGAATGGTGGGAGAAATGTTACTCAGGTTCCCTTCATATAACACATCGTCTGTGGACTCAGGAACAAAAGAAATGACAACAACATTCGATGGAGTCGAAATCCATTGGTAACTCTCTAAGGTGTGTTGTTCTAGGAATAGAATGGAATAATGATGTCCATCATCCCAGGGAGTGTCTTCCATAGACATGATAGACATAATCATCTTGTCGGTAGGAAAAATCACGTGAAATGGATAGGTAGATGAATCACAAAGAGAGGGAGTGGAAGGGGTTGCCGATTGAATGGTTTGATAAGCCGACTCAACTAGACTTAAAGGCATTTGCTCTCCATAGCGGAGATAATCATCGGGGTTAGGTACTATCCACAGGTCCTAAGACGCAAGTTTTTCATGAACAGAGGTGGAAATAATGTTGATTGAGGTGACAAAAGGAGGTGGAATATCGGGTGGTGGGATTTCATCACCAACTAGTGACTTCGAAGTAAGAAGGTTTGTTTCCTTGGTTTGATTCTTAGATTTTATTACCGAGTATTGTTTATTTTCGTAGTTGGCCGTAGATTTTTTGCGTAAAATGTTTTGCTCAGCCAACATCGAACCTCTACGTCGTTCGCATAGGGTCTAGGGACTTCCTATAGAAAATATGGAGGATTATCTCCCTCTACCCCCTCATTCATCGAAGGAATCTCCTCAATAGAGTGAGGTCCAGGACATTGTAACCTCGCAAGATGAAGGTTCCACCTCTTTAGAAAGTTTCTGAATTGTTTATGATTCTCTAGAGGCTTTCCGCATACCTCCTGGATACGAGAGATGTATTCTCCATCTGAATTCATCAGGAGAACTTGTTGTTGACACTTCTGGAATACCGACCAGACCACATTCTAGCCCTGGAGTAGAGAATCCCCTTTGGAATACCAACATATTTAGAAGCCCACCTCGCACAATGTGGGACCTCTACAGCTCACGGGCAAGTGTCGATATACCTGTCTTCTTTGAACTGCCCGAAACTTCTGTTACCTACATGATACCTCTAGATCACTTTGTTGGTACAACTAGCTATATCCTCAGTATGGTTGCCAATTTTGTTATTGGATAAATCGATGAATGTGGACATAAACTAATCTCCCTAAATCCACCTGGATGTAGAACAAAACAAGACAAGACATGATGCTTTCCCTAAGCTACAATCATTGAATTTACTACCAAAGAAGGAATGGATGACATACCTTTAGATATTGCTTCCTTATGTCTTTGTTGTCCCTGCTTTGCTCCAGTGCTCATGTGAGATCAAATCTGTAATGACACAAACCAACCAAAGTAAACGCAACAATAGTAGATTCAATGAAAACCTAAGCATGTGATCAAGGAGTCATGTAATAAAATGCTAATGATTTTATGGGAAAGAAACATGTCACCGTATTATATTAAGTAAAAGTGGAAGATACAACCAAACTACCTTGATGTTGCAAGTTCCCTTTTAGTGGTCCTTTGTTCCAACACACACATACACTTTCTCTGAATTTGTATGAAGATGGTCCACAAAAGCTTGATGAACAAATGGAGACATCAAGCATCAGTTGCAAGAGGATTCTTCACACTTTCTTCAGCCTATTCTTTCAACAATTCTTTGCTCAATATCGCTTAACCTTTTCCATGAGAAACCTATCATTATATAGGAGAAGGAGAAGTGGTTAAAGATATGAGGATGATCCCACCAAATCAGAGAAGCCGGTAGGATCAAAATCATACGGACGCCACCTCACATTCTAGAAGATCCTCCTTCTAGAACCTTTGTGAACTTTTTTCTTTCTTTAGATTTCAAATGTCTCCGCACCCTACTTATATAGTAGATTGTGGAAACCCCGTGAGCCAGGTATAGAGCAACCTGCGGAAATCAAGCATTTTCGCACTGTGTATTACTCCTAGCCTGCGGACTCCTTCTAAAAACAATCCTTGTAGAAGAAGAAATTAGTTATTTTTCTCATGCAAAAGATCATTTTGAGAGCCTGAACACATGCTTGTAGAATCATCATCAGGGTGACCAAAATAATGTGTAACAGTAGCTCTAAAACATGTTGTTGGTTTTTCCAGTTGGGTTTCCCGGGTAAATATTTGTGTATATGTATGATTGAAATTGTTTTATTTTCTATGTTAAGAATCTATGTGTGCATTGCATGAATTTTATGTTAGGAAATAAAAATGCAAGAAAGATAAAAATTCTAATAACGTAGAAACAACACACATAAATCACACGAGATTTATCTTGGAAAACCCTTGCGAGAAAAACCAACCAACAATAGATTATTATTGTCCTTGGCCAAACCCATCCAAGCCGTCCAACCTCCCATTCTTGTCCAAGTGAGCCTTCATTGATCAACTCTCAACACATTACAATGGAGTGTCACCATCCTTTTTAAGCTTTCATTACATGTAATCCACGGGCTCTAAAACTGTATGCTACCAAAACCATGTGCCCAAAAGCACCATTGTTGACCTAACAACTTTGACTATTTCACCAACTCAAGTTTAACCTAACAATACCCTCTCTAAACTCGACTTGGGGTTTCCCATGACCAAATATAGCCAAACCTCCCTCAGAGTTAGGGTATCCAAGAATCTTGCATGCTCTCCCCTTTCACCTAATTCTACATCTAGACTTTACCAATGAAATTTCAAACCCAAGGTATGCATGCCTAACTAGGTATTATAGTTGTATGCCCATTTACATTTAGCTCAATTAATTTTTTTAATTTGTTTTCATTGTTACTATTTCACCACTTATGTCGCCATCCCATCGCCTTGCCATTTCGTTGACCTTTGGCTATTGATTCTCACTTCTTGGTATATCTGCAACTAGACAACAGATCCAACCACATCTAACATATTCATCAAATCCAAGCATCCAAGCCATATATCCTTCTCATAGTCTGAGCTCAAATCTAGTGCTATTCAAATCACATTTTTGAAGCCTTAAATGCCCCCTAGGGATTTAAACCCCAGCTCTGTACTCCGACGGTCGCATCTTTCTTTTCATCATCATCAACCTTGCTTTGATACCAGTTGTAATTTTTAAACCTTTTACATTAATGCAATGCACAAACAGATTATTAACACAAAAATAAAACAATTGCAATCACACATATACATAGAGATTTACCTTGGAAACACAATCAAGAAAAGAAGCAACCTATTGTAGATCCACCTCTCTAATTATATTCATTATCCAACTTCATTGTTTAGAATACAATATATAGGATCCCAGAGCATCTAAAAAAACCCTAATCCATTGACCTGAATTAGATTACAACCTTAATTCCTTAACTATAATTAGAAAACAACGGGCTGAAATACCATGGGGTGTGGGGAATGGATCATGTATGTAGCTCACATTTGGGCTATGCAGATCAACACAAATCCTTATTTCATTTGTCTTCTTTGATTGTACCACCATTGGGATAATATAATCTGACTCTTCCACGAGGAAAATAATCCTGACATCCAACATTTGATCCAGTTGATTGCCCACCTTCTCAGTATACTTGGGATTGAGGTGATAGTGTCTCCTTTTTACTGGTTTATCATAAGGTTTTGACTAAATTTTCATGGCCCCAGAGGATCTTGTGATTCCCTTCATTTCTAAGAAGCTTTGGGAAAGAGACCTTCATAATCTTCTAGCAATTCTACCACCTATGTTACTATTTCTCAGTCCCAATAATCCCTATTGATGGTCATATTTGGTGTTTCTTCTGTACCAATATTATATTTCTTTGTCTTAATCATGCAGCCATAATCTGGCACGATACTATCAGAATCCTTCCCCTTAACCACATGTTCACTCTCATTTTTTGATTTGTATTCCCCTAGGGTCGTCTTCATTGATGTCGTTGTTGTCAATCTTCCAATACTGTATTGCTTGCTTTAGTTTTTCCATTAGCTTGTGATAGGTGCAGACAACTTTTGGCATGGAATTCTTCGGTTGACGATGGAAGATGAAATCCTTGATTCTCAAGAGGGCCTCCTTCTGCACTGGGGCTTCCACCCTAAAACCGAATGTCGCACAAAACTGCGTACAAATGTGTCCCCAGACTCATGTTTGTCTTATTGTTTCCTCCTATATGTACTATTATCTAGAGACCATGTCCATAGTATGGACAAACCAATGGACCCATTGGGTGCGAGGGATGTGCTTGGCTATCCAACGCCTCTCACAAAATCAAATGTGCTCTTGAGGATCTTCAGTATCCTTATATCGATTTACTAGCTAAAAGTCAATGGTGGGTTGGAACCTGACCTTTATAAACTCAACCACCTGTGCCCATTCTTGTATTTCCTCGCAATGTGTCAGCCACCAATGCACAAGTGTTCCTCTAACAACTACATCCATGGATTGTACCCTTTAGTTCTCTGAGACTGCTTCCTCCATCTGCACCAATAACGTGTCAACTGGACCTGTACCTATACCATCAAATCTTGGTGAAACACATAACTCCAATCCAATCCAGTGCACTTCCTTTGCAATCCATGCACATCTCCTAATGGAAAATTGATACATCTTATTATTCCATCTCTCCATAGCATCCTTCGAATCTGTGTCGTATGAGTGCACACTTCTCCAACTCGGCTTGCCATTTTTTGTGGGATTGACATAATCCTCCTTGTGCCCCATAATATTATAAATGTTTTCAATAATGGAACTTTGTGCATCCCCATTCATGGGCTCATTGTACTTGTCACCCTCATTTGGATCCAATGGTGCAATAAAGTGCAAAGTATATGTTTCAAAGAACATTTTTCATTTCTTCATATTCAAAAATCCATTGTTTTCAAATGCCCAGTGAATTCCAAGTAGTGTGGGGTCGGTACTTGAGTCATCTATGATCTCAATCACCTCAAAGTCTGTGTTAGTCTTCACCCCTTCAATATTCACTTCTACTTTCTCCAGTAGACCCATGGGATAGTTTTAGTATTGGTTAGCCAACATGAATTTGAATGGGGGACCACACCAAGTTAGGCTTTCCCATCAACTCCCAAGATTTATTCAACAAGATGTTCACATTAGAGCCCAAGTCCAACATGATACTTTCCATTTCATAGCTTCTGAGTTTAGTTGTCATCCTGAACTCTCTTCCTGTGTGCTTTTGTTTTCTCACCTGGTTCACATCCCTTTCTCCTAGTGGGGTAGATATAGCCACAATAGTCTCCTCCTCCCACATACACCTTGACAACATATGTGTTAACTTCTTTGTAGCCTCAGGATCACTTAACATTTTCAGATAACAACATAAGAAGTTACTTACTTGATCCTCTACTTGCTCCTCGTGACAAGTGTTTCACTTCTTTTCTTCTCGCATCATGCATCGCAGTTCTTCGTGCATGTGTTCCTCTATTGTTTTTTGTTTGGCCCACTGCACCTCTTCATGTTTGTGGGATTCTTCTAGTGATCTTTTTGTGTTGCTCATTGTATTTCCTCACGCACACATGCTTCCTCCAATGAATTTTGTGTTGCATGATGTAACTCCTCACAAACGCGGGCGTCCTCTAATGATATTTGTGTGGCTCATTGCACCTCTTCATGCACCCAGGCTTCCTCCAATGATCTTTGTGTCATGCATTGTAACTCTTTGTGTGCTTTATCATCCTCTAGAGCCCCTTGTGTGTCATGTAGGAATTGTTTTTGTTGCATAACGTCAAACTTGGGAGGTGCCTGTGTTGCTTTTATGATCTTACCTTCAATGTTCTGATGTGAGCTTTCTCCCCTCTCTAAGTCCATTCTCATCTGAATTCCTCCTCGGGTTACCACCCACACATCATCTTATTCCTTTGGCTTCTGATCTTTGCACGACTCTGCAGTCACCATATTGCAGTGCACCTTCTTCTCTTCCCACTTTTCCAACAAATATGGGAAAACTTCGGTGGCATGCTCTATACTATGACAGTACCCATAGAGAGCACACAGTTTAGTACATAATTGTGAGATGTGGCCCACTTCGTCGCAATTAAAACAAATAGGCGGTATTCCTCCACCACCACCATATCATTTCCCTATTCCTTGTCCATATCCTCTTGTCAGATGTTCTTGGTATCCTCCTCTATCCGTGGTCACCACCTTTCTGTTCTTATTGGACCTAGAAGGCATCTGCAGTGTGCTCTTGTATCAATTGAAGTGACCGACAGTTGTTCATGTCATGCCCAATGTATTTGTAGAACTCGTTAAACGAAGTATGTGTAGTCTTCTGATATTTTTGTAGTGTTGGGCACCGAGGAGGTATATGTCCCCATTGTCTGCAAATCTCGCACCACTCAGTTTGAGGTCCAATGTAAATGGATTTGATGCTCCTATCGTGATATAACACCCCAACGTCGAACATTTGTTCCTATGGTGACCTTCTGTGTGACTCATAGTACACTGCATATGCACGTGCACCACCTTAGCCTTAGTCACATCTTGTAACTACATCATGATATTTGTGAGCTGAGATTGTACATGCACCAGCCCTATTGATGTCTCGCCACCTCCTGGTGTAGCTTCTAAGTGCATTGCAATCTTCAAAACCTCTACCTGAGTCATCACTTTCTGTTGAATGAGTGGGACTCGAATGTGGGATAGTAGTCCTACAATAAACCACTCCCTATGTTGAATGTCTTGGATATGAAATGTCAGTCTATCCAACAATATTTTGAACCGATGGTCATAGTTCCATACAGTTTCTCCAACCTACTTCTTGATCTCTTTGATCTCTTTCATCTCCAACAACAAATCCCTTCCTCATTCATATCACATAAATCATGGTTCAATCATCAAGGACTATCAGTGAAAGTCAAAGGAAAGATAGAAAAGTCAGAGTTTGTGTTTATCAATTTTTACGTTGGCCCTTCTCCTCTAAGTCCATCTCTTGTTATTACTGCGCCATATATTGCAAGTGGAGTTCCCTCTGCTACAAACAACCCTTATATAGCAGGACAACAAACTCTCCATTGAATATAATAGTTACCCTATTTTCTACTTTTCCATTGACATTTCCACCTATATATTTTGTACTTTTCATTGACATTTCCACATAATATCAATATTGATATCATTAAATAACTCAATGATCTCAATGAAAATTTTAGAATTGCAACTTCTAACTGATGTTCAATCCATTTATGCATTCAAAAATACAATTTAAACAACAAAAAATGGTAATTTCACCAATATTTGTTTTGTTAGATTCCACTAAAATTCCACTGAAAAAATTCAAAAAATCGAATATTTAAACAACTCCTATTTTATATAATAATTTTTAATTCAATATAATCATTAATTATATCTATATTTTATAAATATTTTTTATTATATCTATATTTTATAAATATTTTGAAAAAGTTAAACATTTATGATTTATTTATATTTTATTTGTGTATTTATAATTTTTAAAATATATTATATATCGTTTAACTAATACATAAAAAAAAAAAAAACTCCATGTACATGCAACTCAAGCCAATACCCAATGAAAATGAAATTGTATATTTTCTACTACTCAACTTTGCTTCTGATTGATACATGAAAAAAATCAAAAGATTTGAGCCGCTTTGACTTGCCTATACACATGGATAATACCACCGTCTAATGAAAATTAAATTTTACCTTTTTTATTACTTAATTTTTCTTTTGATTTATCCATTAAAAAATTAAAAAGATTTGAACCCTGCAACTTAGCATACTCAACTTTGCTTCTGATTGATACATGAAAAAAATCAAAAGATTTGAGCCGCTTTGACTTACCTATACACATGGATAATACCACCGTCTAATGAAAATTAAATTTTACCTTTTTTTTTACTTAATTTTTCTTTTGATTTATCCATTAAAAAATTAAAAAGATTTGAACCCTGCAACTTAGCATACTCAACTTTGCTTCTGATTGATACATGAAAAAAATCAAAAGATTTGAGCCGCTTTGACTTACCTATACACATGGATAATACCACCGTCTAATAAAAATTAAATTTTGCCTTTTTTATTACTTAATTTTTCTTTTGATTTATCCATTAAAAAATTAAAAAGATTTGAACCCTGCAACTTAACAAGTTTTGATCAGTGGTTTGGAGTATGGCTTAAAAGTTTTTTTTGCTTGGCTAAAAGAATAGCTATCATGTTGTGTGTTGTTGCCTTGGATCTACTTTGCATTTCCTCTCGTTGTAGACACTTATGTCCTGCTATCCTAAATCTGGGCTAACCTAAATGTGGTTTGTGTACACTATCTTGTATAGCATGTTTTTTTTCTTGTTATTATTTTTATTATGGTTTTTTGGATTCAACTTTGAATGTAGTTTCCAACACTTATCTTCGAAAATATCTTGAGGTTCTCTAGTTGAGGAAAAAAAATTAAGATTTCTCTTAAATTAGGAGAGGGGATCAAAAGGATATTTAAGATATTTATAACATAAATAAGGAGAGGAAAATGAATAGATCTATTCAACATTTTTTTATATCATAAGAGTTGACCTTCTCTTAAAGTTTTCAAATTGGATTGAGTATGTATAAGACGGAATTGTTGTTATAATAACTACTTGTTGATTCACAAGAAATCATATCCTCGTATCTTTCTCTCCATGTTTTCCTATTGAATGAAATCTCTCCATCATGATGTTGTTTTCCTAACAAAACCATGTTGGTTGGTTGTTTTCCAAGAATAATGTTCTCTTTCATATACGTGGCAATGGGTGAATCATCTAAGGTAGGGTGAACAGTAACTATTATCTATTCTTTCGACTCCTCTTTCTGGGTCAAGGGATTGGGTGATCGATCCTCTGCAGTTCCATCGATATTACAATGGTTGTAGTGATTGTTTGGATCCTTGCATTGATGTGCAATGGTTGCCATTTTCTTTTATTTTCCTTTTCACTTCTTTTTCCCCTCCTTGGAAGCATCTTAGTGTTTTTTTTGTTTAGAACCGCTTCGTTGTCCTTTATGAGAACCTATGTTCTCCATGTATTGTGCTTGCACACAGAGCTCATCAACTATATTAGGTTTGAATAGCATCACTTCCTTCCATAAATGGATGGGTAAACCACCCAGATACTTGATGAGTATGTTTTGCTTCTTAGGAGATATACCCAACATAATCTCCATTTTCTAGAACTCGATGTTGTACTCTTCCACACTCTGCCCTTGCATCTTCTTGAAGTGATACCAATGGATCCATTAGTCCTCTACATACCCAATATGGTAGAACCGGGACTTGACAAGGGTTATAAACACCTCCCACTTAGTTATTGGTGGATCACCCTCTAGTCTAAATGTCTTCGTGTGGTTTTCCCACTAGGATAGTGCATGGCCCTTTAGTTTCAACCCGACAAATGAAATATTCTACTCTTCATCTATATTATCAACACTAAAATACACTTCTAACTATTGCAACCAATGATTCAACTTAATAGTATCAATCTCACCTTGATAAGGTTTGATGTCCACTTTCGCTTCCATTTTAAACAGGGGTTGTGAAGGAGTGATGGCACTAGAAATTGGTTGTTCTTTCTTAGACTCTTTCTTTGAATCCTTTTCTAGGTCTTCACTATATTTCAATTTTTCATCCATTCCAAATTTTGATTTAGAGTCACCAACCTACCCAAAAGTTCCAAAATTGTTCACTAGAGCTTCCATGAGTAGGGCCATGTGAGAGATATCAATGACTTGTTCTTCTAGCTTCACAAGTCTCTCTTCTACCACATCTCAAGGGTTGTTATGACTGGGCTCCTCTTCCATAGCTATTTTTTTTATGACTTCCTTCTTAAGTTGTGTTGGCCCTTAGTTATGGATTAAGGAAGAAAGCAAAGAAAAAGGAAGCGAAAAGGAGAAATATGAACTGCGTGGAAGACACATTGACTGATATTGGGTCGAAGTAGTTAAAGAAGCAGAAAATAAGGAGCGAAGTAAGGGAAAGCTATCCATTAAACGAGGAGATCGAGGATGACAGATCATCAAGGAAGATGGATCGTGGACAACTCATCAAGTAGAAGAACATGTCAACGAGTGCTTTGGAGCACCTTGCAGAAAAGAAGGAAAGACAGGTTGGCAAATCCATAAAAATGTGGGTCAAGTGGACCTAGGGTTTTAGACACCTAGGGTTTTGGATTTAGGGTTTTGACACCTAGACGTTGGTCATTGTAATGTATAAATAAAGATCTAGAAGAACTAGTATGGGTTCGTCGTTATTGTTGTTTTCGTTAGTGTGGATGATCATTATGTATTGTGAGAGAGAGAAGTGTTGTGTGTGAGAGCATTCTGTATTATAAGATCTTCAGCTCAGTGCACAGGGAGGGGGGATAGAAAAGAAGAGAAGGAGAGAGAGAGATCTACAAGCTAAATGTGTAGATAGAACTGTATGTTTTCATATAGTATATCAAGAAATACAGTTATGTGGGCGTAGCCCTAGGGAGAGGGTAAACCACGTATATCTTGTTGTTATGTGGGATTGATGTTGTGTTATTTACCTTTTGTTATTCTGTTATTGCATTAGTGTGTTAGATCTGAGACATAATTGTGCGAAGTAGGCTCAAGCTTGGTAAAGAATAACTAGATGGTTGTGTTTTTTTGCCTTAGATCCACTTTGCATTTCCTCTGGTTGTAGACACATGTGTCCTGCAACCCCCTATTGCTACCTTGGGTGAGACTGCATCTTCTTCGCAGGTGTTGTCAAAAGGGCCAGTAGTTAAGGCTTGTTGGTGTGTTGTTAGAGATGAACCTTGGGTCTGCCCTTGTGCCAATAAATGGTTCTGTTGTCGGGACCAGAATCTTCTTGAGGGAATGTCAAGCTGGTTTCCATCGAAGACAGAGATTCGAAAGTGGATAGAAGAACAAGAAAAGGACTTCGATGAGGCTCAGAATAAGAATCATGTTCTTAGAAAAAAGGATTGGTTGGGAAGGTATATCTTTACTGATATACATGAGATTTTGTTTGGAGGAATTCATAAAGAGCTATACGAGTGGATAGCCAGATTAGCAAATACCCAGTTTGAAATCAGATCTAGACCACCTGTGGTTTGGACGTCGGCGTTGATCAAGAAGGTCAAGAGAGTTGATAATGTCGTGTCAAGAGAATTAGATCACTGGTTTGATAACACCATTGGAGGGTACATTACCGATTTCGTTATTGACAAAATAGAGTCGTATAGCCAAGCAAAGAAATATTTCTTTAAGGGACCTAGAGGAAAAATTTTACACT
>JASDQU010100931.1:227941-241032 GCA_032191745.1 Picea mariana | reverse complement strand
GGTAGGGTGGTGCAAGAGAGAACTGTTGTTCTCTATTATACAGGTTGGTGCCTGTGTGACTGGAAGTTGGTGCTTCCATCCAGTTGGTGCTGGAAAACTTAGGGAGTTTTTGCTTCCTTCTAATGGGTGCTAGAGAAACCAAGGAGTTGGTGCTTCCTTCTAGTGGGTGCTAGAGAAACCAGGGAATTGGTGCTTCCTTCTAGTGGGTGCTAGAGAAAATAGAGAGTTGGTGCTCTCAGCGCAACCAGCTTGCAAAACAGAGGTTGTAGCCTCACAATGAGTTGGAGCTCATATGTATAATAATGTAAAGGATTTAAAGATTACTTATCATATAAAGAAGAAGAGTTTTTTACCCTTTATGGGTTTCCTCAAGAAATATTTGTCTCTATGTATCTCATATTTGTGAATGATGATGAATGTACTATTGCTTACTTCCCTGCATTATTGTGATTGTCATTGAGTGCTCTATAAAGAGTTTAAAATAAGCATAATTGTTTAAGAAAGGTTACAACTGATTCACCCCCCCTCTTAGTTGTCCAACACATAATCAAAATGAATCTTTAGCATATCTGATCTAATCTTATCATCATAAGTCGAAATTGACAGATGAAGCATTATTTGGCAATTTGCTTATGAAAATCACAGATTCAGAAATCTGTCTTTGATGACTAGGCAATTTATGTCAAGATTAATCATGTCATTTGGTGTTATTTCCTTACCATATGTCTTTAAAACTTAATGAGAAAGATATTCTAGCTTCTCCTAATTATTATCCATCATTTAACACCTTTCCCACGTGTTCAGGAATCCAAAAATCGTGATTTGGGCAGAAAGAAAACATTTATGGACTCTTCTGTGCTTTCACTGGCTCTTTTGTCTTGAATTTGCCCCTTTAGCTGGTGAAAAGGAAAACTTTCACCGACTCACTACACTATGAGAAAAACCAATGAGCCGATGAAAGTGCATATTTGTTTTAATGAAAACTGCCTTAGGAAAAATCAAATTTTTGAGCCGTGGAGAGTCTGTTTTACACGGTTGAATAGTCGATTAACAACTAGACATCCTAATCTTCCCAATGGTACTTTCATATCTGCATTTAGATCTTGGGAAGGTAGTCAAAAGTCTCCCACAATATGAGGCATCATTTTTCAAACAAATTTCAGAATGAATTATTTGATCGCTAACACCTTGGAAAAAAGAGTAAATTTTATTCATCAAAAGAGATAAAATTTATGTTCTGTAGAATACATGCTGCCATGTATTTTCCTTCATCAAAAAGGCAAATTATGTACCTATATGTATTCATAAAAATACAAAAAGTATTGTTTATTCTCTTTTTTAGATAAGACAATCCTGACTAACATATTTACATATCATAGGCCTGGAACAAATACATAAAGGAGATCGACATAGAGTATTTTAGAGTATACATAAAAGGAAATATTGAGAATAAACCCAAAAAACTAGACCAATATCTATTGAAGGAAGAAAAATATCCATGTTATTTATGTGCATTTATCATGGGAGGTCCTCATTGAAAGGTCTGTGGTAATAGGAATAATGATCTCCCTCCTTAACTTCAGTGATTATCCATTTCCCATAAGACATTTGTAATCCCTCTTTACATAATGAGTTTGCCTCCCTATTATGGCTCCTGCAGACATGATGTAAAGAAATAAAATCAAAAGTGTCTGCTAATATGAGAACTTCTTTGAGAATAGTAAGTAGTTGAATGTTGTGACATTATTGTGATTTCCTTTACCAATTTATAAAAAGAATAGAATCCCCAAATATTTTCATAGAGTGAACTTATTTTTCTTTGGAAAAGAGAAGGAGAACCTTTAAGGCCATTATTTCAACAAAATTATTTGTTGCATTTCCCAGCCCCATTGCTAACTTGAAGAAATTTTATTCTGATAAGTAGAGGAGAGCCCCTACCCCACAAGATTGGTTGTTGTTTTGGGATGCCTCATAAAAAAAAAACAGGGATAGAGTGATCAATTTGTAGCGAGGAAGGAACTCCGACGAGACCTTCATTTTTTTCTTGAGGAAAAATAGAAAGAATATTGAGCCCTGTGTTGCAACAAGGTCTGGGGTGGGGGTCTTTTTCCTAGCCAGAACCCCCAAGCCACAATGAGTGTGAGTGCTTTAACCCTTATTTTGGATCTATGTAAGGACGAGTCTTTTCTAGTTTGTTCTACTGATTTTCCTACCCATACCAAATTCTATTCCAAAGCTATTGAAAGTTCTTTCCAAATCTGGTGAACAAAGGGAGAAAGAAGGAGAAGGTGATGGGTAGTCTCGTTGTCTGATTTACATAAATAGCACCACCCAAGTCCTTCCAACTTCTTGTTTCTCATCTTTTCCCAAGTTGATATTTTGTTGACTATTAATCACCACATAAATATTCTTTCTTTCTGTGGGTGATGAATCTTCCACAAACTTTTCCACCACTAGAGTGGCTCCCTAAGGTGATGACCAATGTTTAGATGAATGTAGCCCAATTTTGGGGTGTAATACTCAAATGAGGATATCTGCTAGATAAGTTCATATTCATGGTCAACTATTCAAATGTGGGAAGCTTTGAGAGCTTGAACATAATTGGACCATTGAGATGAGATATCCCCAACTAGATCTAGATAATTTGCATCATACCAAGATTGGCCCCATATTGTAGTTTGGGCAGGATCAACCACCTAATTGATATGGAAGAATCCATGTTCTTGAAGGGATTGAATCAATTCAGGAAATAAGATGTGGTTTCCCTCACTTTTTGGCCACATATCAACCCCAATACAAACCTTGGTCCCATCCCCAATACACCAGCCCAACCTGTATCCCACTACATCAAAATATTTTACGGTAGCCCTCCAAATTATTGATAAATTGTTCAATTTTTTAATTGGGTTCCTGATCCAGTCTAATATGGAGTCTGACCTGGTGTATTTTTTATTAACAACATTGGTCCATAGGATATATAATGTAATTAATCTCCAACTGGGATTTGTTTCCAGAGATTTTGAGAAGATAAATATGTTCTGCAGTCCCCATCCCCTTAGATATTTTGGAATCACCAATGATTCCCACCTTACCCAAGGAAACAAAATTTTTTCCTTTGTTCCTGCCCAAAGAAATTTGAAGCACATCCTGTGAGGTTTCTCCAAAATTCCTTTAGGTATCCAAGATAGGGAAATCCAGTAAATAGGGATGGCCTCCAACACAAATTTAACCAAAACTAGACAACCAGCATGAGAGAGCCATTTGTGGCTCTATAACTTTAGCTTTTTTTCCATCATAGCGATTAGCCAAGACCAATTCAATTTTAAGTAACAATTAGGATTTAATTTAAATCCCGTATATTTGAGCCCTAGGTCTATATCCTTGACTTCAAATGAGAAAAGGGTTGTATAATAGTTGTTTTTTTTTTCATTCATGTTGCATACTGATAAAGTGGAATTCCTGACATTAATCTACATGCTTGTGGCTCTACTGAAGAGTGTTAGTACGTTTGTGAGAGATTCAACATCATCCCTCTGACCATCACAGAAAATTAGTACATCATCCACAAGTAACATGTGATTTAAGAAAAAAGAGTGAGAAATGTGAATGCCATGAAATATCCCTCGAGATTTTGCATCAGAAAGGGAACGGCTTAGGCCTTCTTCCATCAGGAGGAAAAACAATGGGGATAGAGGGATGTCTTGTATAATTCCTCTTTTAGAATAAAAAAATGGAGAGGCTGAACCATTGATGAGAACATCAAAGGAAATGGATGAGATACAAATCATGACCCAATTGGTAAAAAGAACTTCAAATCCCAAGTGAGTTAGGAGGATACAGATAAAAAGACAATTTACTCTGTCATAGGATTTAGATAAATCAATATTGAAAACATCACCTTTTAGCTTTCTTATCTTCAAACTGTGTAGACCTTCCTGAGCCATCCCAATAGCCTCATGGATCTTCCTAACTTCCAAAAAATTGAATTGTTCCTCAGAGATAGAGGCCGATAGGATGGGCTTTATCCTTCTTGCAATAATGTTTGTTATCACATTGTAAATAAAATTGCAGAGGGATATTGGATGGAAATCCTCAAAGGATTGAGGGTTTTCCATTTTAGGGATTAGGGAAATGAATGTAGAATTTAGAGGGGTGTGTATGTGACATGTCCTCTTAGATTCTTCCATCACCTCTAATATATCTTTCCCAATCAGTTCAAAAAGACCTATAAAGAATTCAACCGTCTAGTTGTCAGGTCCTGGAATTTTGTATTTGTGAAATCCATGAAGCACTTCCTTAATTTTTTCCTCAATGACTTATCCATTATTCCTCTGTTGCCTTCTTCATCTACAAACCTAGGGAAAAAAATGACCAATCTAACTATTTCGGCCATAGTGGACATGTTGTCTTCTTTGAAGAGGGATGAGAAATGGCTCTTTCCTAGCTTAACTAGTTTCTCGAATGTATATACTTCTCTCCCTTAACTATTTTCCATAGTCCATATCGTATTGGAGAGATTCCTAACTTTGGAATAAGATTGGAAACATTTGTTATTCTTGTCTCCTTTTTCCATCCAGATCACTCTACTTTTCAACCTCCATGCTTCCTCTTTGTCTTATAGTATTTTTCTATTATTCTTTTCAAGTTGAAGGAGGTTATATTTGGATTCAGGGGAATTTTTCCCTCCATCAACAGACTCATAGATGGTGTTTAAATCATATTCTACATCCTTTAGCTCTCACTCCTCTCTAACTCTTTTTTTATGTTCCCATGTGATTATTACTTGTTTAAGCTTCTTTGTATTGGATGAGAAGTGGGCAGTATTCGATTCCCCCGAGTTTGAGTCAGGAGGGATCCAATTCTCTTTTAACGGTTCCAATAAAGTTTCCTTTTTAAGCCATCCAAAGTTCAATATGAAAGGACTTGTTGGATTTTCATCCCACTAGCTAGTTCTAGAAATGTTGGGAAATGATTTAATTCCCCTCCTCTACCCACCCATTTCCTTAAGTGAAGATATCCTTCCAATAAGCATTCTGAGACCAGAAACCGATCAATATGCTTAGAAATTATTTCTTCTCCAACCCTATTGTTCCTCCATGTAGGGCTAAGAAAAACTAGTGGAACATCAATCAATATTTTCCTTTCTATATGGAATTTGAAGAAGTCTACTAATGGATCAGATTTGGCTCTTGCTAGCCACACTTCATCCATCCCCAAAGAAAAATTTAGGTCCCATCCTATAATTAGGGCCTCATACTTAGAGAAATACTTGTTGAAGAGAGATTCCCAGAAAGAGGCCTAATCCAAATAGGGCTCGTAAAGTTTTAAGACTATAAATTTATTCCCAATTTCAAAGGATAAAATGTTGATCCCTTGTCCTGATTCAAATCCCCATTGATTTACGATTTTAATACAATGGTTATTCCACCCCAAATCCATTCCACCATATCTACCACTAGAATCCATACATGAGAAACTCCATTTCTTAAAAAGGGATTCTAGGAGAAACTCTACATTGGGGCCATTCCCTATAGTTTCCTGTAGAAGAAGAATATTGGGTTGGTTGATATGAACCAATTTCTTAAGGGTGAATTTTTAAAGAGGGTTCAACAACCCTCGACAATTTAATGAGATAATTTTCATGGGTGAAACCCTTTAGGGGAGGTCTATGCTCTCTGCACCCCTTTAAGGGAAGGTTTTCTTCCCACTGCAAAATCCACAAGTGCCCTTTTTATGCTTTGTGCAGTAAGTATTTCCTCCCTCTACCAGAGGCCCCCGAGGAAGGGAGGGGATTGAGACCAAGTCCCTCATAATTTTTAGAGAGTGGAAGGGAATGGAGAATGGATCTATTTCTTATTTGATATGAAATATGGTCCTCTTCTAAATCCATTGATTCCATTGAGTTATCAGAAACCTCATAAATTTTCACATGGGTGGATATGGGGACCATCGAGGTGGTGAGTCCCCATATCCATCCATCTTTTAATAGGAAAACTTTTAAAAGTGCCCAACGAGTCTTTGCCAAGAAGAGAAACATAATTTATTAATATATTGAAAGTGGGCTAGGGAATTTTGTTATTACCCAATTGAGGCATGCATTCCATATGGACCTCCATAGCATGTATCATATCCTCTTAGGTCACTACTCTACCAACTTCTGCTATTTCTTAGGCCCTTGAATTCACCACCGAATGAGTATTAATATCTGATGTTGAGTAGGACGAGGAGAACCAACACTATTCTCGGGATGGACATAGTGCTCTTCTCCTAGAGTGGATGGTCATTTCCTTAAAGAGTACGAGAGACCCTCCCTGACTTTTCCTAACTTCTCATGAAATGGAATATTGAAATCGTTTTCATTATGGCCATAATGGTGACATTTTTGCACCTGAAGGGAATCCCTTCATAATCAATCCTTTGCTTGAATGATTTTTCTTCAGCTATGAGTTTTAAGTCTTCAAGTAAACATTCTCTTAAATCTAGCAATACCGAAATCCTAGAAATCCCCATCTCTCCTCATTCCATTAAAGACATATCTTCTTCTATAAAAGAGTCGATCGCATTCCCAATCTATGTGAAACTTTTTTGGGCCCAAAATTCCATTAGTAGCCCTAGAATCCTTAGCCAAATAGGAACAATATCAATCCTTTCCTTACTCGCATCAAACATAGGAGACCAATGTTTTAACAGTATGGGCATAGAGTCAATACACCATGGCTATTTTAATACCCGATCCATCTCGCTTGAGTTCCTGAATTTGAAGTTGAACCATCCTCACGTAAGAGTTCGAATTGAGGGAGCCTAGATAAGGGTCGCCTTCCAGGATCTATTGGCCCACTCCTTTAGTAACTTTGCATTGAAACTTCTTCCCCTTTCCATACCCACAAGTAGTGTATCAACCATGACCTTGGGATTGGAGATATCTATTCCCAAAAATAATTTTTCCTCCCCATGGGATTTCACTCCCTTATTCCTTCGGCACTTGGGAGTAGACAAACTACAAGAGGGAGAAATCACCCCTTGACCCTAAGGTTTCACCTCTAGTACATGTTCTTTTCCAGTAAAAAAAGGGTTTCTTTCCTTAAAACCCCTATAGGGGGAGCAGTGGAAACCAAAATAGAGTTTATGAAAGTCACCTTCAATGGAAATGACCCACTTCTCTGGGGGTGAGCTCCATACTATTCCATCAAAGTAAAGAAATTTGGTGAGTCACAGCCAAAGATTTCAGAAGTTGGGAGAGACCCTAAGAATCCAAGGGCTAGAGACCCAAAGCCTTTCACGAAATCTGAGGCTAGAGACAATGCTTATAATGACCAAGTAGAGACAAGATATGGGTCAACCTCATGAGGCATGGGGGAGATACTGACACAATATTGACCCTCCACTTGATACATCTAGGAATATCCACCGAGGCTTGGTGAATCCTCCGATCCTAATCTGAAAGAAATCCCTGACTAGGATGTACCCCAGAAAGATAAGCGATGAGATCCACCAATAGTCGATCGTAGTGGGGATCATTCACAAGGCATACCCCATGCCTCCCACTCAGAACCGAGGCCATATTTCTTGACAGTTGGTGACTTCCAAAATTCTTTTTCTCCCAATGGGTTTGTCATGTAATCCAAAATATATCCACCATATTCACAGTGCATCCCATGATATGCCAAAGGAGAATCTCCATACCCACTATCCATGGTGTCTATCAACTGTTTGCATCTATTCATATACCGACTCTAAGCTTGATCCAGATTATTTGAGAATGAAATGAAGGTAGAGATATAACAATGAAATATATAGAGATATTGCGAGATACATAGAAATATTCCAATAAACATAGAGATACAATAATGCACAATTTTTCTTAAAGAGAGAATGTATAGAAACTGTAAAATTACAGAGTGAATGACTCGGTAAAATGGTGGCAATTTATCTCTGAGAAGAGATGTGATGGATATGCTCATTCACAAGACGATGATGATGTTTACAATGAGGCTCTAGAGGCCTTTTTAACATAAAGAAACTCCAAAACCTTAACCCCGGATGATGAAACACCAAAAGTCATGTGGACCCCGATGGGGTAAGTTGGTACGTCAACTTCCCAAGGGTGTAAATTTTTCATACATTCTTTTTTGGGGGCATATGATAGCTCGTTTGAAAGTTATATTTGAGGAATACACATTTTTCTATCACTTTGGCTAGATTCTATAGTGTGACTATAGTGGGCCCGAGAAACATTGTTTAGGACCTCAAAAAAACCCTCGAAGTTTAGGACTCGAAAAGCTATAGAAACACTGCCAAGGTGGAAACCCTTCTTTTGAGCTAGTGGAATAGGTGGGTGGCCACCAATTTTTTCCTAGACCAATCCTCCCCCATTAAGAATCAATGATATCCATTGCTTCAAGTCTCTGGGGAAGCTTTTGTTGAATCTAAACCTTGGTGAGTTGCTTGCCTTGCTGAAGAAGTTGTGCGTCTTAACTTGTTGAAGGATGTTATGAACCAATCTCACTGCATGATCTTCCTGAGTGTGGGAGGACTCTGTCGGTGAAGATGCAACATGAACAACATGAAGGGATTTATCATAACTTGATTTGACTAGGAAGTGTGGAGGCACTCCCGTAGGTGAAGTAGGAATATCTTGGTGCTCTTCTACAATATTTTTTATCTGCTTCGATTGGATAGAAAGTTATTGTTCTATGGTTGAAATGGTTGCAGTTTCCTTCTCTTCTTACTAGGTTGTGAAGAGGATAAATTTTTTGGTATGATAGATTACTTTGCTACACATTTTTGTCGGTATATTAGTCAGAACAACCTCTGGTATCGTGTATGGATGACCCCTTACAGTAACAATGATTCTACAGGGTTGAGACTCATAAACAGCATGACACCTCCACATGTATGGTTGGTCTAATATAACATCACATACTTCTAGTGGGGAAACATCAAACAATACATCATCCTTGAATGGCTTGATGTCGTATGACATGTGACACTATTGGATGACACAAAGATTGCATCCCTGATGGAGCCAACCGATGTTGTATGGATGCGAGTGTGGTGTTATCGACAAATCTAATTACTTGATGACCTTTGTTGAGATGAGGTTCTTCTAGATTCCTTTATCAACAATAAAATGTAGTGTGGTCCCCTTCACCCACATTTGTGAATGGAAAATTTTCTCCCCCTCCTCACAATCCTTTGGTTCTTCTAGTTGGATTGTTGTGGTCATGACAATAGCAGTGGGTTATGCACCAACTATCTATCTCCTTTTATTATTGTCTGATTTGGGGCTCAGTTCTATTTCTTTGAGCTCGATCAACACGGACTATTTCGAGAGACATTCATCGGTGTTGTGCCAAGGGATTTTGTGGAAATCACACCACTTCCTAGTGTCCTTATTCATCTTGATGCAGGAGCATCCCTCACGACAAGAAAAGCCAACGTGGAAGCAGAAAGTCAGCTGGAAGATGTCTAGCGCAAGTTTTAAATTTTTAAAATTATCTCTTGGAGTTGACGCACCTAACTTAAATCAGATCATTTAATTTAAGTGCCTTGTAAAAAATATACTCAGACCTCGAGCCATACGCTCTCGTCTGAGATAGACAGAGGCATTTATAGTAGTAGTTGCAGGTAGATAGAATTGAATTCTTAGATTAGATAGTTCTCGAAGGAAGAGGGAAAACCCGATTATAGACACCCTCATTTGTATCATTGTAAGTTAGTTCAATAAGCAGAACAATAGGAGAAAGAAGAGTCTAGAGCATAGGAGAATAGTTGAGAGTTGTAGAAAAAAAACCCATGTACAGATCTTGAATTAATAGAAGAGGTTGATTTAGATTCATGGCTGTTGTGTTATTCTCTATGTATGTCTGTTGAATGCTCTTACTTCCTATTATGCATTTGTTATTATGCTGTGTATATGATTTCGTGTGTTAAGATCGAAATCAGAGAAGAGAGGTGAGCTACAATTGTTTTTCTCTTTGAGCAAGGATTCCTGCAAGGAGTGCAGTCGAATCGTCCGCAAGGAGTGCGTTGAAAGAAGTCTCGGGAGTTAAACTCTTGTTCTCAAAACACTCAGAAGTGAAAGTGAGTTGCTAGAAGCCGTGCAAGGAGTGTGCAATCTTAGGAGAGTCTCAGTCGTGACACTAAGCAGAAGATTTGGAAGGACTGCTGCTGTGAGCATATGCAGAGTCAAAATGAAGTTCAAACAGTTGAAGTGTTCGCAGATTTTCCGCAAGGAGTGCGTGCAAAAATTTCTCTGAAGGACTTAAGAAGTCGAGAACAAAGCTCAGGAAGGATAGGCTCCTGAGTCGCTGAAGATCAGCGTAGATAAGTGTGATTTGAATTTGGGGAAGAAACGTCGCAGGTTGGCGAAGCGGCAAAAGAATCTCGTGGAGAAATACTCTTTTCATTTCGTGGATTAACCAAGGAAGAACGGACGGTCGAAATCTTCTGAGAATATTTCACGAAGTTTTGAAGATCATTAGATCTTGCGATGGTTCAAGGAGGTTACGGTGAGGAGATTCTGAAGAGGTTGAAGCTCAGGAGGAGCAGGGCCATTGATTTCGAGTCACCGGAGCCGTAGGATCTACACGTGATATCGTGTATCGGGGACTCGGGAGCTGAAGACCCAAAGGTTGTGAGCCAGAGCAGTGAGATCGCGAGACGCGATAAGATCAGAGTCGTTCGTGGAGGAGGACGCGTGTCAGGAGATTCTCATCTCGCAAACTCGGGCATTGGAGGACTAAAGGGGAAACCCTTTAGTTTTACGAGTAGCGAAGTGGTGAGAAGATCGTAGCCACCCATTAGAGAGGACAGGTGTCAGAGATCAAGGATCTCGCGAACTCGGGAGTTCGCAGGGTAAAGACCCAAGCGTTGGGCATTCAAATTCACGAGGACGCGAGAAGCGAAAGGCAAGAGCCGTTGGATCGGCCGATAGAATCTGGGTCGTTGGTTCTCAGGTCCAAGAAGCAGCGAGAAGATAGGAGCCATCCATTCGAGGGGATAGGTGGCAAGAGATCAAGGGATCTCGCGAACTCGGGAGTTTGCAGGGTAAAGGCCCAAGTATTGTGGGTGCAAACTCGCAAGGTCGCGAGTAGCGAGAGAAGGACAGCCGTTGGATCCGGAGCACCGTAGGACCGTTGGATCTGAGCGAGGGATAGTGTCTCGGGACCTCGCAAGAAAGGGTCCGAGAATTTGGACGCGGATATCGCGAGGTTGCAAGATAGCGATATCCCGACAGCTGGAGCAGTGTGGGCCATAGCGAAGCGCGAGTGGAGTACAGGTGGCACAAGGGATTCACGAGTCGCGAAGTGCCGAGGAGACGAGACTCGTGTGGACGCTGAGTGGCGAAGTGCCGAAGGGCTGAGATTCTTGTGGATGCGTGGCAGAGCATAAGGTGGGACCGCGCATCTCGGGGACTCGCGGAGTAGGAGGGTAAAAACTCGACGGTTCAACCGACGAGGTCACGAGTTCGCGAGGTCGCAAAGTCGCGAGAGGCGCTAACATTAATCCTAGCCCACAGTTGCATGTGGGAAGGGGCTATACCCGTATCGCCAAATCGGGTATCGCAAGATTTGAAAGGAAGAGTTGGAGGTTTTAAGTCCCGAATTTGAGAGATAGCAAAATTTCGCTAATCTCCCGGTGGTAAAGGGGAGATCTCAGAAGATTACTATGGGTGCAGATTTTCTGATAGGGAAATAGAAGAACCTTTGAGTTCTTTGGGCCAGGGAGAAGAAGGTCCTGTGAGAGCGGACGTGCCTGTGGTGGCGCGTACCTGCGTCACATCTTCCCATTACCCTTATTTTCTTGTTTCTTAGATTGGTTTTCTTGATTGTTCTGTGAGTTAGGGATTCCCTTACCATAATTTGGTTGTTACGGATTTGGAGACCCAAATTCTCGCTTGTTCTGTTGCTTAAATTTTTGCTCAATTTGACAACATATCTATAAGCAGTTCCCAGTGATGAGATGTCCATCAACTCCATTTCGTTTTGGATGTACCTGTGTAGAGCCCTATGGTATTTCAAAACCAAGTTCCTCTTAGAGTCATTGATACCCATCCTGGTGGGCAAGGTATGGAAGGTATTTGTGAACTTCAACACTATTTGGTCTCACTTTTGATGCAGCATTGTCCATCTCATGTACTGATCATCATATTTTTCAATAGGGTAATATTTCTCCTTGACTGCATCCATAAAAATCCCAAGTGGACTTGGCCCCAAATATTCCAGACTCCTCTATGGAAATTTTCTCCCAGTAATTTTCCCATCATTGTTTGACATGGGGAAGAGCCTTAAGGAGCGCAAAGATAATCTTTTCTTTATCGAAAAAATTGTGAACAAAGAAATAACCTTCTAGCAAATTTAACCATTGTTCGAAAACATCTGCATCGATATGACTTTCCAATACATGAATATCAAAATTAACTTGTACCTTGAATGGGGTAGCATCTCCAAAGTGACTGCTTGAAGAAGATGCACTTGTTATTGTCGATAATCGTTGAAGGATTCGAGTGAAATTATCCAACATCTTGTTCCTCTGTTGCACAAGGGCTTCCATGACAAACAACTTGATGGGATCTTTTTCTCCCACATTCCTCTTCTTTTCTTCCATGGGAGGCCACTTGTGTTAATGTTTATGCCATTATTATAGTTCTTTGCATATCAATAGATAAGAGCATCGTAAGAACAAGATCACTGAGAAATACACATTCACAAGAGACACAACATTTATCCTAGGAAACCCTCTAGGGGAAGAAAACCCAGCAAAAACTTCCTTATCATAAATTGCCAATACAATGTTCAAGAGATAACTCAACCAATACAGATAGTCCTCCCCAAAAGATGCACCACTCTTCTTCTCCTCTCTCCAACTGGTAATTGCAGCTTGCCTCATAAGAGAATGAGCAAGTGAGTTGTGTTCAAATGAGGTGCTAGCCTCCTTTATTTATACAAGTTCTGGCATGTGTGAAGTGTCTCTTCACTGGCAGGGCCGACTTCTTAATCTGGGTGGGTAAACCCACCTTTATTTTATTTTTGGCTCTCAATAATAACTCTTGGGGCTAACTTCTTATTCTGCCTATTATAATTGTCTAT
>JASDQU010100931.1:169934-220723 GCA_032191745.1 Picea mariana | reverse complement strand
AATATGCTATCTTGACAAAAGGTTTGGTCAGAGGATAAGCTCTATGATCAACTTTTAATCCTTCTAATGATTTGATCATAGCTTCAACATGCAACACTGATCAAGATAATTTCATAACAATTATATGCATATTAGAATAATCACACCTGGGTTGGATCATTCCTATGAATGTGTTGGATCTTGATATCCTTATGGATCTATGGAAAAAAATCCCTTCTCCTGCAAATATTCTTTAGGGTTTAACCATTAACCATATGTGAGTACATACCTCGGATAGCATTTGCAGGTAGTGGCTCCATTTGGTAGCAGCGGTAATCATTACCAAAAACTTAAAGAGTGATTGCAACTGGTTCTGTGGCTGCAACTGCAACTGCAACTGGTTCTGAAACTGAAACTGCAACTGATGCTGCAACTGCAACTACAACTTAGGGTTTTATGAGGAAATCCTAATTTTTCAAACTTCGAATTTTAAAATTCTGATCAAGGGGATAGATGCGCTGGGCTGAGGCGAGTTCGCTGGTGCAGTCGAAATTTTGAAAATCCAACTTTTACCCCCTCAAACTTGATCTGTGGATTTCTGGACTAGTGCTTCTAGTTTTCTGGTACTTCTGGTACTCTGGTACTTCTGGTACTTCTGGTACACTGGTTTTATGGTTTTCTGGTACTTTGTGAAACTAGTGTTTCACTTTCCGGGAGATCTAGCCACTGAAAAGGTACGCTCTAAGTGCCAAAATGATCCTTGGGGGAGGGTGCAACTTTCTAGGATGTTAGGGAGCTGAAAATACTCACTTTTGCAAAACCCTAATTTTTTGGGTACGGTAACAATGACGTTTTTCCTCTTGCAAATTGTGCTTCCTTCGGGTTGGCTCTGAAACCATGTTAATGTTTATGCCATTATTATAGTTCTTTTCATTTCAATATATAAGAGCATCATAAGAAAAAGATCACTGAGAAATACACATTCACAAGAGGCACAACATTTATCCTAGGAAACCCTCTAGGGGAAGAAAACCCAGCAAAAACTTCCTTATCATAAATGGCTTATACAATGTTCAAGAGATAACTCAAACCAATACAGATATTCCTCCCCAAGAGATGCACCACTCTTCTTCTCCTCTCTCCAATTGGTAATTGCAGCTTGCCTCATTAGAGAATGAGCAAGTGAGTTTTGTTCAAATGAGGCGCTAGCCTCCTTTATTTATACAAGTTCTGGCATGTGTGAAGTGTCTCTTCACTGGCAGGGCCGACTTCTTAATCTGGGTGGGTAAACCCACCTTTATTATATTTTTGGGTCTTCTTATTAACTGTTGGGGCCGATTTCTTATTCTGCCTATTATAATTGTCTGTTGACCAATCCGCAAAAGGGGATGGTCCTAATACAATTACCGATATGATTAACCCACAATGGGGATTAATCCTATAAATAATATATCAAATAATAATAAGAATACTCTTCGCAGTTACATTATTTCAACAGAGATTAGGCTTCTTCATCAAAGACACAAACAGAAGTGAGAGAATTTGGAATGCCTTTGGCATTTGATCAGTCTGCATCACTTGGAGAAGGAAAAGAGGTAAGCAAGATTATGAAATTCTTATGTATTTGCATTAATTTGATTAAGGATGAAAGATTTGTACAATAACTACAAAATTTGATTAGACAGTATGAGATAGGTAGGATAGATCCTCTTTTGAAAAAAGTAGTACATCAAGTATCCAGAAAGAGAAGGAAAAATAAGGAACTACACCTAAATGCACAGATTGGATATTATGACATAGATTATGTGGTCCTCAACTTAGGGTCATAAGTCAATGTTATGATGAAGCATACCTATGCACGGATGGGAAAACCTAAATTGATTTATTCCCCTATCAGGTTTAGGATGGATAATCAGCAGGTAGTAAGCCCCTTTGGAAGACTAGAGCAAGTCCATGTGGACATCGACGGGGTAAGGACATTTATGGATTTCGAGGTGATTGAGATAGTTGATGATAGTTTTCCTTATCCTGCACTGTTAGGAATTGATTGGGCTTTCAATAATTATACTGTTGTTGACTTAAAGAAAAGAAGAATGACACTTGAAGGTGATGGCCTTAGGGTTATTGCACCTATGGATCCTGATGAAGATCGTAGATACACAGAACCTATGAGAGAAGAAGACTGTGTATACGAACTAGAGAATATATTCAAATTGACAGCAAGACAGCAGAATTACATCAATCCTACAGCAAATGCGAACTTAAGCTGGAGAAGTGACAACGCATGCTCATGAGATTCAGAAGAAGCACTAGAGAACTGGTAGAACAAAATGTATGAAGTTTCTACGAGGATGTGTGCTAGATTGACCAGGGAAGTTCGCTAGATTGGAACATAAGTAAGAAACCTGCCCACATTTGATGGTTTAAATCATTTACAAACATTCTTATCAGACTTTGAAGAAATTGTACCAGTACAACAACGACTTTTGGCACTAGATGAATCTTTAAAAGCAACGCCAGCAAGATGGTGGGGAACACATAAGAATAACATCGTGGACTGGGTGCGGTGTCACACTTTGATGAAAGTGCGCTTTTCAGAACAAACCAAAGGGTGTAAAGTTAGATACACGGGTCAAAGTTGTCTGAAGAGCCATATGCGAGGTTGTGAGGAGGCATGGAGTAGCATTCCTCAGGAGCAGTGGGTGCACAAGTTCATTAAAACTTTGGATACAACACCTATCAATCGGTATCTACAAGCAGAACTGCGCCTCACTACTGCAGATTGGCACGATATGACTTAGAACTTCATAGCTACATTTTTATTTGATATTAAGTATCCCACAATGGATCAATCTTTATAGGTTTTAAGACAGAAAGTCTTTGAGGAGCCACCTAACCTCCCTTTGGAGCAAGAAGAAGATGAATGGACTGCACCGCTTCAGAAATTGCAAGGTTGTTATAATATCAATGTTGATGAAGACAATGATCCTAGGAATGTGAAAATCACAAAGACAGAAGGATAGAGAGACATAGACGAACCATGAGTCGAACTCCCTTTTATTGGATATCCAATTAAAATCAAGAAAGTTAACATTGGAATGGAACAAGCACCTAAATTAGCAAACATTAGCGATTATTGGGATGATGCCACTATTGAGAAGATCACATAACTACTGCATGAGTATCAGGACTTGTTTCCAACCAAGTTCACTGAAATGAAGGGCATTAAAGGGCCCATGGGAGAAATGAAAATCCCCTTGAAACCATTTGCAAGGCCAGTCAAGCAAAGACTTGACAGATTGAATCCTAAATGTAAGAAGAAAGTCAAGATTGAATTAGACAGAATGTTGGAAGTAGGAATCATAGAACATGTTGAAGAGACAGAATGGATTATCCCTATGGTGGTCCAAGATAAGAAGACAAGAGAGATTAATATCTATGTATATCTCAAGAAGCTAAATGATGCCTACTTACATGACCCATTCCCTACATCATTTACCGATGAAGTGTTAGATAATGTAGGAGGATAGGAGGTATATTCCTTTACAGATGGATTTTCAGGTTATCACCAGATCAGGATTGCTAAAGAAGATCACCATAAGACCACATTTGCAACAGAATGGGTATCCTACCAGTACACAGTGATGCTTTTTGGATTGAACAATGCACCAGCCATCTTTTCAGATTGGACTATTTTTAGCTTATTGCAAAATCATATTGAATGCTTAAGACTAATGTTGGATAAGTGTAGGCAATGTTAGATTGCCCTAAACCTGAAGAAGTGCATATTCTTTTCACCCTTTGGAGTGCTACTAGGCCATATTGTGTGTAAACAGGGGTTGCTGGTAGATCCCTCCAAGATTTCCATCATTGTTGATCTACCCCCTCCTACTTCAGTAAGACACCTGCGAAGTGCGCTCGGACATACTAGATACTACATAAATTTCATTAAGGGCTATGCATAGATAACAGTACCAATGGATAAGTTATTAAAGAAATATTATCAGTTTCAATGGTCTGAGGAATGTCAATAGAGCTTCGACACACTGAAACAAAAAATGGTCATTGCGCCCATTCTGATTTTCCCAGACTGGAGTAAGGAATTCCATGTGCATGTCGATGCCTCGTCCATTTCATTAGGAGCAATGTTATCACATACAAGAGCAGGAGATATTCACCGCCCGTTAGCCTTTGCTAGCAGGAATCTCTCTACAGCTAAGATAAATTACACTACCACTAAAAGAGAAGGACTAGCTATGATGTATGCACTGCAGAAATTTCGACACTACTTGCTAGGAGGACATTTAAAGATGTTCATCGATCACTTTGCATTGAAATAATTAGTCAAAAAGCTAGTGTTGGGGGGAAGAATATGCAGATGGCTACTGTTATTCTAGGAATATGATTTTGATATTGTGGTCAATCCAGGAAGAATGAGCAAGGGACCTGACCACTTATCTAGGTTAGAGCATGGAGAGGAACCTACTAGTCTAGAGGATACACTACCAGATGCACAATTGTTGGCCATCAGAAAGGTTGATGATCACTTCATCGAGATAGTACAGTTCCTATCAACAGGAATGGCACCTCACGAATATACAATCATTCAGAAGAAACAACTGGTATTTTGCACTGCAGACTTTTCACTTATAGCTAGGCAACTATACAAGATGGGACCTGATGAGATTTTAAGGAGATGTGTTATGGAGGAAGAGAGACCACTGATTCTAGTAGAAGAACATGAAGGCATCGCAGGAGTACACTATGCAGGGAAAGCAACAATGCATAAGTTTCTTAGAGCTGACCTCTGGTGGCCCACTTTACACAAAGATGCTAAGGAATACTACAAAGCCTGCGATGTATGCCAAAGAGTTGGGAAACCTTCGAGAAGAGATGAGATGCATTTATCACCGCAGCTAACTTTACAGGCCTTTGGGAAATGGGCAATTGATTTCGTGGGACCTATCAACCCAACAGGAAAGCGCATAGGAGCGAGATACATCATCACTGGGATAGAGTGTTAGACCATATGGGCAGAAGCAAGAGCAGTCAAGGACTGTAGTGCAACTACAACTGTGTGATTCATATTTGATGATATCATAACCAGGTTTGGATACTCGAAGACCCTAACGAATGATCAAGGTACACAATTTATTAATAAGACTATTAAAGCCTTGACTCGGGAATTTGAATTTCACCATCATAAGAGCACTCCATACCACCCACAGGCGAATGGGACGGTCGAAGCTTTCAATAATATCTTGGAGATAGTGCTGACAAATATTTATGCTGTAAACATGGATGATTGGGATTTGAGAGTACAAGAAGTATTGTGGGCCTATAGAACCACTTGCAAGAAACTGACAATGTAGACTCCCTTTAAGTTGGTTTATGGTCTAGAAGCAGTCGTCCCTATGGAATATTTGGTTCCTAGCTTAAGAATTGCAACATTTACAGATATGGATGACACAAGCATTGTGCAAAACAGACTTGCACAGTTGGTAGAACTAGAAGAAGATAGATTTATAGCAGTATTTCATCAACAGGTACAAAAGGAACGAGAGAAGGCCTACCATGATAGGCATATCAAGAATAAAGCCTTTAAGAAAGGAGATCTGGTATTGGTATATGACAGTAAGTTCATAAATCATCTAGGGAAGTTCAAGACACATTGGCTTGGGCCATATGACGTTGCCTATGTTACAGAAGGAGGAGTTGTGCGGTTGAATACTTTGTAGGGAGAATGGAAGGAAGGTTTGGTAAATGGGATCTGGTTGAAATTGTACTACGACAACCAGCTACCTCGCAACTCTCAGTAAAAGCACAAGAAGAAGAGTCTAGGTACCAAGTGTAGTTGAAACTAGGAACCAGACACAGAAAAGACAATATGTACAAGGAAGGGAGGGACATAGCAGAAATCACAGGCTGCTTCGCACAGTCAGAAGTCGAAGTGAAATAGAAAGTTTGGAACTGAAGTGCCTTGGGACAAGTCACATGTGAGTGTTGGGGGCCTGTTGGCCCTTGGTTATGGATTAAGGAAGAAAGCAAATAAAAAGGAAGGGAAAAGGCGAAACACTAACTGCGCAGAAGACACATTGACTGATATTGGGTCGAAGTGGTTAAAGAAGCAGAAAAGAAGGAGAGAAGTAAGGGAAAGCTATCCATTGAATGAGGAGATCGAGGGTGAAAGATCATCAAGGAATATGGATCATAGAAAACTCAGAAAGTGGAAGAAGATGTCAACAAGTGCTTTGGAGAACCGTGCGAAAAATAAGGAGAGATGGGCTGGCGAAGCCTAAAAATGCAGGTCAAGTGGACCTAGGGTTTTAGACACCTAGGGTTTTGACACCTAGACATTGGTAATTTTTATGTATAAATAAAGGTCTAGAGGACCTGGGAGGGGTTCTTCATTATTGTTGTTGTCGTTAGTGTGGATTATCATTGTGTATTGTGAGAGAGAGAAGTGTTGTGTGTGATATCATTCAGTATTGTAAGATCTTCAGTTGGGTGTGAAGATCAACCCTGTAGTTGGGTGCACAGGGAAGGGGGATAGAGAAGAAGAGAAGGAGAGAGAGATCTGCAAGCTAAGTGCGTAGATAGAACTGTATGTTTTCATATAATATATCAAGAAACACAGTTTTGTGGATGTAGCCCTAGGTAGAGGGTGAACCACGTATATATTGTTGTTATTTGTGATTGATGTTGTGTTCTTTACCTTATGTTATTCTGTTATTGCATTAGTGTGCTAGATATGAGACATAAATGTGCGAAGTAGGCTCAAGATTGGCAAATAATAACTAGATGGTTGTGTGTTGTTGCCTTGGATCCACTTTGCATTTCCTCTGGTTGTAGACACTTATATCCTGCAACCCCATATTTCTACTTCAGGTGAGACTGCATCTGCTTCGCAGGTGTTGCCGAAAGGGCCAGTAGTTAGGGCTTGTTGGTGCGTTGTTAGAGCTGAACCCTGAGTCTTCCCTTGTTCCAACAAGTTGTTTCCTAGATCTTACAACTTCCAACAAAAACCCCAAGGAAAAATTCTCTGATACCAATAATATCTATAAACTATTGTGGATATTCTACTAGAACAATTTGTCACAACATATCTTGCAATATTCTGAAATATTTTATTATGCAAGTTATTTCCTAAAATACTAGATTTATTATTACTACCATAATGCTAAAATTTATGTAAACAACTGAAATCTGAAAATGAAAGAGAAATCAAATGAACACATCATCCACAAAATGAAAACAAAAGGTGACTGGGGAAACTTGATATGGGAGAAAACCTACCTAGAAGGTGAGGCCTATGATTTTCTCTCTTTTCTTCAGTTATGAAATTCAAGTACAAAGAAAGGGTCACTCACTATGGAGTCGATTTTGACATTATGGCCTGAATGGTTGCTACATAATCCTCTACCCCATGTGTTATGCTCTCAAATCCCATTCCTAGATGATTTTCTCAACTATGAAAAAGTATAATGCAAAAAGAATGGAACCCCTTCTCTTCCTAGAGGCCTGATATTTAACATAACCTAGTAGCCATCTAGGGTTAGTGTTAGGGGTTTTTCATTCTTTGACCCTCAATTAATGTTAGGGTTTTGGATCCTCTATAATATTCTTGAAAGTCCACATGTGACTATCCCCACATGTGTGAGTAATGGGGCTCAATGTGGAATCCACTCGATACCATGCTGGTCAATAAGGTAGGTCAACTTGTTGGAGGCGTAACTTCCACATACATGCTCCAATTGAAGTGGTTTTTGAATTTTCAAAATCTATCTATGTCTAGAATAGTATCGAAGCATTGGGCACTATGTTCACAAAGTTTGGACCCCCAAAAGTGTCATTTGATGCCTCAAACTACCTCTTGAAGGTTCTAAGCCACAAATTTTCAAAATGGGTGTAACATACCCGACCACCCAAGCCGGGCCATGCTACTCCAGAAAACTCTTTGATACCATATTGTAACATCCCCAACATCCAACTAGGCTATGCCACGTAAAAAGTTTCGAACTGTATGAAAATTAAAACATATACACACAGAAACTCTTGCAGAACTTCATATATAAAACTTAAACAGACAAATACATTCTGTAAATGCACAGATTCATACAGAAATAATAGTAAGCATATACATGCATCATAGACAGGAAATACCCATAAATATAAAGACAAGTATAAACCACACACACGAAAAACCCATAAAAATAAACACATAAATAATAATGCAACATATAAATTAACACGCAATTGACACTTATCTTGGTAAGAATATCACCAACTGCGTGCATACCTTCCACGAACCTCCCAAACTTAGACCACACTACTCATCACTCTCGACAGTGGGTCACCCCCAAGATGGGACTAAACTTCACCTGGGTAAAGGGGTTCCTAACCAGGATGATGTATCTCAGACAACAGGAAAGACTCTGACACAGGTGCCAACTCAAACTAATAACCTACAGTCCCTCATTCCCCACATGCATATCCCACCCCCGGAAGTGTGCCCCTTATCTGCTCAATAGTCCCTTGGCTACCTGAATTCCTTTCCAGGGCTTCAACAATAGGCCAGACATGAAGTCTCAGAGCCCTATAGTTTTAGTTTAGCACCTTCGGGAATCAATTCCCCAAAAATTATCTCGCCTAGAGATAAATTTCTCACGGGCCTAAAAACCTGCCTCTTCAGTATCCTATGGGCCTGACAATCCATTTCTTCAGTCCATCTCCCAAGCTAACCAGGTACATATATCGGTATGGGTACGAATACATGTATAGGTACAATGACAAGAAGGTATGGAGGAAAATTGAATGAGTGAGTGAATCATGATGGAATGATGAATGGCCAAATGAACTAAGTCCAAACTATATGTATGCATGTTCCCAACTTGACACTTGTCATGTTGGGAGCTACTTTGGCGCACTTGTTCCCGTCCTTAAAACTTAGGATAAAATAATTATCCATACTTTATACTTTAAAGAATATTAATATAATATTCATTTTTGGCTTAAGCTCCCTAGCTTAGCCTTTTTCCTTAACTTTTAGCCCCCCCTTTCCCTAACTAGTGGAGTTTAGTCCCCCATGCTCTTTTATCGCAGTTGGTCTACATGAAGCGATGAATTTTATATTAATGATGAAACATATACAAAAATAGTCTCACTGGCCTTTAACATCTAGGCTCTTTGGCCTAATTCAAAACATAACCCTACTAGCTTATAATAATTGTCTCACCATCCTATAAACACAACATATACACAAAGTCTCCCTAGCCTCAAAATCACGTGCACTTAAGTTTGTTGTGCGTGATATCATGGAATGTGCGCATTTCATCATTTTAGTGTGCAGTACATCTGCACCCTATACCGTGGAAGGTGCATACAAAAAAATGATATCAAACAGCTCACCAACTTAAGTAAATTTGCATTTACATTTACAATTGGGTTCGGCCTACGAGTATTACAATCCTCTCCCCTTATTTATGCACTGTCCTGAGTGCATTATGTACACATATCAGCAATATTTCCAAAATCTTCAAAAAGATTTGGGTATTTTTCCCCCATTGTATCTTCATGCTCCCAAGTAGCGTCCTCGAGACCGTACCAGGTCCATTATACCTTTACAAGCCCTATGGATTGATTCTATAGTTGTTTGATTTTCCGGTCCATAATGCGTACCAGATGTACTTGGAAAGCATCTTCTTGCTCCACCTGAATCACATTCCAATCAATTACATGATTAGCATCATGTATATATTTCTTGAGAAATGATACATGGAATACATTATGAATAGACATAGATGCAGGCAATGAAATCATATAAGCTACTGGAACAACCCTTTCTAGGATTTCAAATGGTCCACAATATCTAGCTGCCAAATTGGAATAGTTTCCCAACTTCAGTGAACTTTTGTTGGCCTTCACTTTCAAGAATACATGGTCCCCCACTTTAAATTCCCTGTGAGTTCTCCCCTTATCAACATAATTTTTCTGCCTGTCTTGGGTAGCCTTGAATTTTTTTTTTATTTTCAACATTTTCTGCTCCATTTCCCTGAGTAAATCTGGCCCAACCACTGCTCTATCTATTAGGTTATCCCAACTTATCGGTGTGTTGCACCTTCTGCCATAAAGTGCCTCAAATGGGCTCATATTTAGAGATGTTTGGTATCCATTGTTATAAGCAAACTCTACTAAGTGTAGGTAGTCTTCCCATTTTGATGGTTTATCATCACATACATCCTCAACATATCCCCAATGACTTGATTCACCCTCTCTATTTGTCCATCTGATTTTGGATGATAAGTTGTGCTAAAATTCAAATTTGTTCCAAATCCCTTAAATAATTCTTTCCAAAATTTTGATGTAAATTTTGGATCTCTGTTAGATACAATTGTCTTGGGTATACCATGTAATTGAGAAATTTCTCTCATATAAACATCAACAATGTTGGTTGCCTTGTGAGTGATCTTTACTGGAATAAAATGGGCAACTTTAGTAAGCTTATCCACCACTACCATGATAGAATCATGTTTCTTGTTTGTTCTGGGAAGTTTGGTGATGAAATCCATTGTTACAACTTCCCATTTCCACTCAAGAATGGGTAATGGTTGTAGAAAATCAGTTGAGTGTCTATGCTCAACCTTTACCTTTTGACACTCCAAACATTTGGCAATAAAATCAACAACTTCTTTCTTCATGTCTGGCCAATAATATTGGCTCTTGACAGCTGCAATAGTTTTCTGATAGCCTGGGTGCCCAACATAAGGTACATTATGTATTTCTCTCAATATCAAATTTTTCAATTTATGGGAATGTGGTACATAAATTATTCCCCTGTATATGAGAATTTCATCATTTTCTATCTTATAGTCTTCAATTTTCTGCTGCAAAATACCTTGTTGTAATTTTACCACTAACTCCTTGTATTGCAAATCTGATTTTGTAGCCTCCAAAATTTTGTCTTTCAAATCTGATTGGTACATGCTAATGGTTGTAGCATGCAACTCATGCACTCTTCTTCTAAGTGCATCAGCTACTTTGTTCTCTTTCCCTTTGATATGTTTTATATCAAAGTCATATTCACTGAGAAATTCTAACCAACTGCTTTGCCTAACATTTAGAGTTGGTTGATCAAATAAATATTTCAGACCATTATTGTCTATCCTCAGCTCAAAAATTTTCCCCATGAGGTAGTGTCTCCATTTCCTCAAGGCATGCACTATGGTTGCCAACTTCAAATCAAGAGTGGCATAGTGTCTTTCATGATCCTTCAACTTCCTTGATTCATAACATACAACAAAACCATTTTGACTGAGGACTCCACCAAGTCCTTCTTTACATGTATATGTGTATACAATGAAGTCTTCATTTGGATCTACAATCCTTAAAATTGGATCACTATTTAATGATTGCTTCAAGTGTTGGAAACTCTTTTCACAATCCAATGTCCACTAAAACTTCACACCCTTCTTTTGCGAGGAAGTGATTGGGTGTGCCATATTTGAGAATCCTTTAATAAATCTTCTATAGTAACCTGCAAGGCCCATGAATGATCTGACCTCTGTCACATTATTTGACACTGACCATCCTCTAATGGATTCTATCTTCTCGAGATCCACTGCTATCCCTTCCTCTGAAATGATTTGTCCCAAATAATAAATTTGTTTATGATAAAATGAGCACTTACTCAAGTTGGCATACAATTGATGTTCCTTTAATACTTGTAATGCCATTCTCAAGTGTTGTTCATTCTCTTCCTTTGAAGTATAACATATAAGAATTTCATATATAAGTATTCTTTGAAAATACCATTCATTAAACACATGAAGACAGCTGGTGCATTTGATAATCCAAAAGGCACCACTGTGAACTCATAATGACCATACCTTGTTCTGAAAGAAGTCTTGTTGATGTATTCTTCTTTAATTTTTACTTGATGATAACCTAACCTAATATCAATCTTGGAGAATATTTTTGTATCTTTCAACTGATCAAAGAGGTCATCAATCATTGGAAAAGGATACTTATTCTTCACAGTTACCTTGTTCAACTGTCTAAAGTCAATGCATAGTCTCAATGTTCCATCCTTCTTCTTCACAAATAAAACTGGGGCACACCAAGGTGACACACTTGGGCATATATACCCCTTCTTTAGAAGCTCTTCATTTGCATTTTCAACTCCTTCAATTCTAGTGTACTCATCCTGTAGGGAGTCTTGGATACTAGAGTTGCTCCAGGCATCAAATTTATGGAGAAATCAATGTCTCTTTTAGGGGGTAATCTTGGTATTTTCTTAAACACATCTTCAAATTCTTTTAGGACTGCATAATCTTCAATATTTGACACCTTATCTTTAGGTGTCTCTTCCATATGAGCTGTAGATATTTGGCACCCTTTTATGTAACATTTCTTCAACTGCAATGCTAAAATTTCTCTCATGGTTACTTCCCTGGGAATTCTCTACACTGTCCTTAGGTTCCCTTCCTCATACAAGCAATTAAATGCATTGTTATGACAATCTAGAATAGCATGATGTTGGTCCAACCAATCCATCCCAATTAGACAGTCATAGGAACCTAAAGAAAAGATGTTCAAATATTCCCTGGTGTTTAGTCCATTCATGTCCATAATACATGACTTAACCATCTCAGTAAATTTTCTTTCGGCTTCGGTAGCCAGCTGCACCAACCAAGATTTTCCATGCTTGCTTCTTCGAAAATGCAAAATTTCCACCATCTTAGGATCTATATAACTATGAATATATCCTGAATCAATTAAAATAACAATGGATTGGTTGTTGATCATACCTTCCACTTCAATCATATGTGGTTGATACTTTGTTTGTTTATTGTCCAGGGTTGCATAGATCCTTGGTGCATTTCTGCCCATGTCCTCCATTGTTCCATCTTGTTGTACATTGTGAACAGTCCTCACTTTTTCACCTCTATGAGGAAAATCTCTAAACATATGATCTCATTTACAACCCCAACATTGAATAGGTGGTTTCCTTGTCCTTTGACCCCCCATATCAATCGCTCTAGGTTCTCTAGAAGTTGGATGTCCCTGAGGATTATTTCTAAAGAATGGTGGCTTAGTTCACTTCTTCCTCTGATCCATATTGAATTTCTTCTTGTCTTCCCAATATTTTTGGAAAGTTGGCCTTGTTTTTTGCTAATCATATAGGCATTTAGCTCGCCTTATGGTCTCCTACAATTTTTTGGTATCATCATACTATATTTTGTCATTGATGAATGATGGCAATCCACTCAAATACCTATGAATCTTAACTGTCTCATCCTTGATGAAAGAAACATACTTCAGTAGTTCTAAAAACCTTCTTTAATATTCATCTATGGTCATACTCCCAAGTTTGAGTTCAAAGAATTATTTCATTTTCTTGTCATAGTTTCTCTTAGTCAAGTATTTCTTTTCAAAATACTTCTTGAATTCCCTCCAAGAAACATTTTTCTCTTTAATGTGTTGCACCTGCACAAGCTGATCCCACCACATGGATGCCTTTCCCTTGAGTTGATAGATGGCAATTATTCCTTCTACATGAGAAGAATAATTATACAATTGAAAATAATTTATCATGTCCAACAACCATGTCTCTGCATCTTCATCCTTCTTGTGCTCACCATCAAATGTAGGAGGTTTGATTTTGTTCATTTCTCCGCGTAGCTCATCCACCCGAGACCCCTTATGCTTCCTGACAGAGGATGGACTTGAGCTACTATGTGCTCTCTTATTGGAATGCCTTGGGGAGTGACAGTGATGTCTGCTAACACTTCTTGTTATTATTTTCTCATCAAGAGACCTGTGAATTCCTGATTTGCTTGAGCCACTCTCCTTATCCAATTTATTTTCTATTATGTTCAAGCTCTGCATTAACTTCATGTTGAAGTCCTCCTGCAACTCCTTGGATCTCATAAGCCTTTCATTATCAATTTTATGGATTTGGACATCCTTCTGCAAAATTTTAATGGTCTCTACCATATTCATGTTTTCATCCCTTCCTTCTCCATGTCCATTGGAGTTTGTTCCTTCAATGCCCATATAGACATCCATCCCTCTGATCTCATATACCTAGTTGTAAGCCCCATGTGCATTGTAAGGTAGCTAGAGAGGTAGTGGGGGGGGCCAAAGGGCCCATAGTGATAATAGTGGAGGCCATTAAATGTAAGGTGGACTAGGTCCACTATATTATTAAATAAGGCCCACTAAGGTAGTTAGATATAATAAATGTAAGAGGACTTCTTAGAAGGTTCTACTTCTAGACGATTCCTCCTCTACAATGTTCGTAGGTGATGGTGGCACTATATAAAGGGGTTCAAGAAATGTAATGGGACATGAAGAGAAGTATTGTATTTGGAGCGGTAGCTCATTAGGAGGAAGCCCCCTCGAAGAGGCAAATGAACAGGAGAGGATCCCTTCCATAATATGATCCATTGTATGGTGTTGCCCTACCTCAAGGGTTTGATCGTAATAAAATATATTTTGCATATTGTTCTTGTATATCTGTTGTGGTGATTCTATATTCAGTATTTGGTACTTAACAAGTGGTATTGGAGCACTTTCCTTGCCAGACATTGTGGCCAAATATTTTTTATTTTTGCAGATTTTTTTCCGGAGAAGAAAAAAAAAAGGGCCACGATATTCCATATATTTTTTGTATATTTTTGTGGAAAAATTTCAGAAACAAGTTGTATATCTGAGTTCCTCTCATAAAAAAACCCAATTTGAAAAACAAATTGTCCGAAACGGAGTCCGGGAAGTCAAGATATTGAAGTTTTAAAATCTGTAAATTTTTAGGGTTTTTTCCATGGAAGGTGGCGAGATTTTTTTATTTCTGTAGCAGCTGGAGACCAAATTTTCCCAAACAAATTATATATCTGATTTCCTCTCACAGTTTCACCCAATTTCAAAAAAAACATCAACCGAAACAAAGTCTGGGAAATGAAGTTATGAGCATTTTAAATTCAGCAGTTTTTCAGAGTTTTTCTGGAAAACGTCGCGATTTTCTGCAGTAAGTTATTGTTCTATTGGGTGATGATATCTTCCATGTGGGGTTCACATGAGAAATTGGACATGGGAACCTGGTTTACAATGGCATTTGGACTAATTCAACATGGTGGCTACCATTTCTCAATGGGACCTTGGTTCTCTAGTCTTCTTCAGCATTATGGTCCACAATTATCCATGGGACCCTGGTATATGGTTGTACATCAAGCGTTGAGAACAACGCTTTCATAAGGGAGATGGAATGTAAGGTTGCTAGAGAGGTAGTTGGGGGGGGCAGAGGGCCCATAGTGATAATAGTGGAGGCCATTCAATGTAAGGTGGACTAGGGCCACTAAATTATTAAATAAGGCCCACTGTGGTAGTTAGATATAATAAACGTAAGAGGACTTTTTAGAAGGTTCTATTTCTATAAGATTCCTCCTCTATAATGTTCTTACGTGATGGTAGCACTATATAAAGGGGTTCAAGAAATGTAATGGGATATGAAGAGAATTATTGTATTTGGAGCGGTAGCTCAATAGGAGGATGCCCCCTCGAAGATAAAAGTGAATAGGAGAGGATCCCTTCCATAATAGGATCCATTGTATGGTGTTTCCCTACCTCAAGGGTTTGGTAATAATAAAGTGTGTGTTATCACTGAAATTTCGTCCGCAAATGGTTACAGGAATCGAGCATCTTCAAACAGCTATGAGTCCACCCATGGACCAAAATTACCAAAAAAACATTTAAAAAAGGTCCAAAACTATACAACCAGTTATAAAATCAAGATGCGCTATGACTACATAGAGCGCATGCGCACATGTGCCATCTAGAAATGAAGGAAAAGTGCACATGTGCATGATGCACGACTATGGACGTTAAAAGCCGTGCACACCTAAGAACAGTGCATTTATGAGGTTGGTCGACCTCCCACCCACTTCTGGTTCAGCTTCCAAGTCGATTTGACATCCAAATCTTGGTTGAATCTAGCTGGGTGGTTGGTCAAAGACCTAAAGGTGCCCTAAACAACCCCTTTTCACACTAAAAGCTGGTTGCACAATACCTCAAAGTGGTGCTATAAAACAAGGCCATGGGTGCACTACATTTTCAAGGAATTCATTTTCAAGGTTATGTTGTTGTTATTCTCTTGGGGAATCCTCTTTTCTCATCAAGAGCATACTAGCACCATTCCATTTGGGCAATCCACCTCACCTTTTGAGTGGGTTAGCTTGGGATTCTTTCACCATTTCTTTCAAGTTTTCAAAGTTGTAAGAAGCGCTTAATATTGGGGGTTCAAGAGCCCTCCCTTGGAGGAAGAAGGGACCCAAAGTCCCCTTTCTTCTCGGTGTTTTATTTTCACTAATATAATCCTTTCCATTGGTGACATGAGTCTTGTTTGTTTCTTGTTCTTACGTCCTTATGCTCAATAGTTTAGTTGTTCTTTCCTTTCCTATTTTAATTCCTAGCTTAATCTTTTATGTTTATTTTTCTAACCCTTTCCTTCACTGTTGTCTTACTTAGCTAACCCAACTAAGCTTGTAAGCACCTCTGTTTTTCTCATTTAGGTGACAAAAGAGGCGCAAAATATTGGCAACTCCGTTGAGGAAAGGTATCAATTTCCTACCCCATTTGGGTTATTCTAGCTCTTCTTTAGGTTTATTTAACCTATAGGTACTATAACTGGCCCAAGCCAACGTGCAAAACATCCAATTCGAAGCTGATTTAAGAGAATTCCATACGGAATTTTATTTACGGCTGTGTGACACTTGTGCGTGGGTTTATTGGCCCACAGTCGCGCATCATGAGCACGTGTGCCAAAATCACTGTATTACCCAGTGCCTTCTACGCACCTTCACCCAAAAGTCTTTTTCAGTTTGCGCATTGGCACCTAGTGCACCTATGTCTACTCTAAGACCCATGCACCTATGCAGAAAAATACACATTGTAAGCCTTTTTGTGATTTGTGGAAGGCCCCTAGCCTTCTTAAAAATGATTCCATGCATGTTGTAACCTGCACCAAACTTAGTTCCCTCTCGACATAAAGGGATTAGTCAAAACACATAGGCACTTAGGGGATTTAAAATCATTATTCCCTCTTTTTCTTTCATTTTTCCACATGGATGGTCTGCTTTGACTAAGAGTATAAGTTGAAATCATTTGTAATCACATAAAACTTACATTGGGACCAAAAATTGGATATCAATCGTTGAGTATGCTCTTCTCTCGTGCTTCAAAGCAACCTTGAGAATCAGAAAAAGGTTGTAGGACAATTTCATCTCCCTTAAAAAGACTAAACCTTTAGGAGAGGAAAACAGCCCCCTCGGGACTCCTCTTAGTTTATTTTTCAAACACATCTCAAGATTGTAATAGGCCCATACATGCCCACATGCTACAAAGATAGAATTGTGTTGAAAATTACTTTATTAGATTAAATCACTAGGGACGTTTAAAGGTTTTGTAACGGGCCCATACATGCCCACATGATCACAATCTAGGATAGTTTCAAAGCTTTCTTAGATTAAATCACAAATAGGGAGTTAAAGGAATAGTAAAGGACCCACATGTCCACATGCTAGTTTCCTAGGGACTTTTAAATTCCGCAAGGCTGTACCAATGACACATAGTAACTTAGGTAATCAACACTTGTAAGGACCAAGTGAAGTCCACATGCAGCAACGTGACACCTAAATTATTAAAAAATGGCACACTTTCACTTGTTCACACACAAAGTCACTTCTCACTGACATAGTTTTCATCTCGAAACGTGGAGGCTGAAGTAAGGTTCCTCCAAAGGGATTATGAAAACACCCCACCCTTTTCGTGACGACACTATCCACTCCCACTTAATTTCAACAAGATTGGCTCACACCCTCAATCTCTCAAACAAACATATCTAAAAAAATTCTAAAAAATCACTAATTTTTCCTCCACAAGAGGTGCCAAAAGAAATATTTTAGTCTAGGTAGGATTTCGGGGATAGGCATCCAAATAACTCCCCGCTATCTGGTTCTCACATTTTTTCAAAACAATAGAAGTTTTCAAAATAGGGAACTTTAAATCCTCCAAGTCAAGTGTTCCTAACACCATAAGGCAGGGAGATACCCGTGAAGGGTTGAAGGCCAAGGTCCGGTTGTTCTCTGCATCCCCCCTTGAGGCACCCACCTCTTGGATGAGATCCAGCCCGTGACCCATTTCTTAGGCCAAAAATCTAAATGCCACACTTTGATCGAGGTACCTAGTGACCAAATTTTAGGACATCTACCTAGGTGGCAATTGTGGGTTGCAATTGATCCTTGATTGGATTGTGTGTGGCTATTGGGAAATATCACCAACTCTTTCAGGATATGCACCCTCTACCCCTCATTATAACTGATTACTTCATCCTTCACTAGTCCCTCTTCCAGTGGCTTCAGACCCCACTGTTGAGTACTATTGGAAGGTCCAGTGCTATTTGAAAGGAAGGACGTTACGTCTTTTAAGACACAAGCATTTGTTTTCTTTGTTCACTCACGCGGGCAAAACCCACCTATCCACATATATGTTTCTTTATCAAAAAACTTTGTGTATGATGCACTTCTGATTACATTTGATTTGGATATATATCGTGTAAAGTTCAAAAATCGCAGCAAAGGATCTTGTTTATTTATTACTCTCACCACCATTCGCACACATCCACTCAGCTAGTCAGACATCATAGGGGACCCACAGAACCCTCGTCATTTCAAACGCTTGCTAAACCTCCCTCCTATTCTTGGAGGAGTTCCTAGTCTTGCCAACTCATCGGCTCCACCTTCTCACACCCCTGTGAGTGCCATTGTCTTGAGATCTACTTTGCTTGGTTCCACCTTACTTGGGTCCAATTCTCAAGGTCCACTACCCACTCTCTCTCCTTTACACAGAAGAAGGGGGGCCAACTTCCTCTCAAGGGGGAAGTACAAACCCACCTAGTCCCCCCCAAGGGTCAGGTTCACAAAAAAATCACACCATGGATGGAACTAATCCTCCACCATCACTCCAGATGTCATACTTGGCCTCTCTCAATATACCAAACCTAAGAAAACTCACAAATGATCCTATATTACATGACCCCACATGGCCTGCAATGCCTACCAAACTACCTTCAGATATTCCCAAGTTTGAAGGAAAGACAGGAGATGACCCTGCCAACCATGTCATGACTTTCCACTTATGGTGATCTTCCAACAACATCATGGATGATTCCATATGACTACGATTATTTCAATGCACACTCACTGGCCCATCATCCAGGTGGTATGTAGACGAAAAATCAGGGTCCCATGCGACTTTTGAATCCCTAGCCAAAGCATTTTTGACCTTCTTCCAATTACCAATCCGTCATGACAATGGTCTTGAACTACTCTCTGATTTTAAACAAACCTTAGCCACACATATCGTTGATCACATTCACGAGTGGCGTCGACGGTGTAGTTTGTACAAAGTAGAAACCACCAAACAACAATGTCTCGATTGGTTTCTCAGATCACTTGTCTCTCTCCTTGGTAAAGATGTGGCTTCCACCTTCCCTCAATTAGAAGAAGAATCCATTAGTAAGGCTCAACAATACGACCTCATCTATTCACAATCAGGATACTTGTATACAGTACTCCCTGATCTCCCAATACCAGTTCCATTTGGCCAAGATAAGCCTGGGATGTCTCACTCAGCAGATGGATTGATTGGTACCACCACACACTACAATCCGCAACCCCAACAACCACCAATGTATGGCACACTTCAATATCCACTAGCATATGGAGGAACCCCTTATTATTCTCCACCCCCTTATCAACAACCATACATTGTTTCCCTTCCTCCACTCATCAGTGGGCCACCGTCGACACCCATAATACGCCCACCTATCCAAACAAATTTTGGTACTCCCTCTACCTCATCTTATACTCTAAATACTAGAGAAAGCACCACACCTTCCTATGTACCTTACGGATCATTACCATAACATAATCCATACTTTCCATTTCCTAGCCCTCCACAGCCCATGGTTCGACCACCAGGACACCCTCACGCTGGGGTTAATTTTGTTCAACCCTCTCCCATTCAGCAATATCAAAATTTTGAACAGTTTAATACGGAAAATCCAACTCATCAGTTGAATAATGCCAAAAAGAAAGGAAAAAACTGGAACAATAACAATCCAGGTCAAGGCAGAAATCACCCCCAACAAAACCAACCTACTGGGGGCAACCAGAACCAAGGGACTCAGAACCCCCAGGGGGCCAACAACAACAGGCGTCAAGGGAAAAATAAAAATAACCTTCGAACCAACTTCCCTTGTGCCCTTTGTGGTGAGTTCGGTCATTATACTCATCATTGCCCCCAAATCGTTGATTTTAAACGGATGAAAGACTTAGTGAATGGACCACATCCTCCAGTACCGCCTGCCCCTCAGCAGGCCCCACAACATTACATGCAACAACCACCCCCAGCCGTACTACAGAACCCCATTCCACACCAAGGAGTGATGAACACCCAACAGGACATGCAGCCTACCCCACCATAGTTGGGACAATATCTCAATCCAATCAATCTCGTAGATCATACTATCCTCCTCACTAGTGAGGAATAAGTCCTTCTACAAACACGTACTCGTCAATACCATGCACCCTCTGAGTCTCTTCCCATTCCCCCAGAAACAATCCCATCACTAACGGGACCCCCCTTGATGATCCCTCTCCCTAACATGGAAACCCCTCTTCGCATCCCTCGCATCCCATTACAAAGGAATGTCCACAACCCGTAGGCTAGGGCAGCTCATAATTACAGTTTGGTCAATGACTTGGCACAGTCCTCGACTGCCATGTCAGTCTTAGAAGTACTTCAAACTTGTCCCACTTATCGGAAATCATTACTTTCCTCCTTGGGGGCAGTCGACCCTGCAGATACTCAACTCATCACATTTGATCTCGACAGCGGAGAACCTTGCCTCCCCGCTCTCATCACTTTTCAAATACCCATTAAAATTCATAACATTACAGTTCATCGGTGCATCATTGATGAAGGTGTGTCCACATGCATTATGTCCTAGTCTGTATGGCAGAAACTTGGTTCCCCCGAACTCATACCATCTACCATTACCTTAAGAGCTTATGACATACGACCATCTTCTCCCGAAGGGCTCTTCCAAAATTTCCCTATAGAACTCAGGGGCAAGACCATTCTCATTGACATTGAAGTTATCAATGCCCCACTCGATTACAATATCTTGTTCGGTCGTAGCTACATGTACACTATGAAGGAAGTTGTCTCTTCCATCTTTCGAACCATGATGTTCCCCAATAATAGGAAGATCATTACCATAGATCAAGTTTCACATTATGAGCCTAACCCTTCTGCCAACATCGATAACATTCTCCCTCTCGTCCACACTAATTCTGAGGCGTACCCACTCATCGAGATGGGGCCCAGAATTTTCAAAGACCCATCTTTGTTAGGAACTTACCATGGTGCACCACCACTCATTCATCCTTCCAATTAGGTATGTGTCATCTCATCCAAAGGAACTGACATTGAGGATACCCTTCCTCCCAGTGAAGCTTCTCTTATATCTAACATCCCACTAATCGCAGAGCTCCTCCCTCAAGAATCTCCTGTGAACTCATCGACTCCACTAGCTCAGGATTTCACCTCACCCCAAGGCCATATCCCAGTTTGGGAGACAGTTCCCCAAGCCATTACTCAAATCCCTTTCTTTTACCCCCCACCAGGTGTACAAGCTTTCTAGGTCACTACAACACTTACCCTTCCTAATATGGTACTGGAAATCCTAGTTTGGTATTTACATCCACTTGAGATGGTTCCTCAACCATCCCTCCCTCCCCAAATAAAAGGAATTCCGATGCAGATTCCCATACTCACTCCCACAATACCTCCTACACCCCCACTCACTAACCCCCCTGCCACAGCTGGGGGCAGGCAAAAGAATAAGAAGCCCACAACTCCACTTCCCCCATGCATCCAACCTCTTTTCATGCTATGCGAGAAAGATGGACACCCCACCAACAAATGCCCATCTCTCCCCGAGTTACGTAATCTCATTGAACTCCCTTGAGCACCACCATCGCTCATCGCTTCCTCTATTATTGATGCTATCTCATAGAACACAAGTAAAAAAGGATTGCGAACTAGATTCGCATGCACCATCTGTTCAGAATATGGCCATTACACACACCACTATCCAGCATTATCTCAATTCCGACAGACACTAACAGTTGTACACCAGATATTTCAGCAAACATCCACCCCAACTCTTGTCACCGACATCCATTATGTCGCAACCTCAGTCAACGAACGTATGAGATGCCATTTCTCTCTCTGTGAATCCCTAGATCATTTCACATATCAATGTTCTATGATCATTGAATATAGGCAATGCCAAGTCACCCTAATTCAAACTCCTACACCCCCTACAGAATTGATGATTAACGCTCACCCATCACTAGAGATTCTTCATATTATTTCTCCTAATCCAAAAGCACTCCCTACTCCACCATGGTTCTTGGATGAATTATATGAGGATTTACCCCCAAATCCCCCCAATTCTCCCGTTCTTTTCCCCATGGAAATTTTACACCCAACTACCATTTATAACCCTCAGTATCTCGACATTTGGTTTATGTCTAGCGAACCATCGTAACCTCATTGCATCATTCCCCCTGCTTCTTCACCACCAGAAGATAACCACACGGTGACATTCATCGATATCACTCTTTTAGACCCCTTGTATTCCCGACAATTCCACTGTGACGAGGACATACTCGAGGAATTAACCACCCCCGACTACCCATGGGATACGCTACACCACATAGCGCTCTTTCTTTCATAGGAAGCCTTCACGCCTCCTAACCAACACCCCATATACACAGTCGAAACCAAGGATTATATCCCATCAGAGCATATCGACTGGTTCAACAACCCCATCCCTGCCCCTAACGCTTTTGAAGAAGGAAATATGGCCAACATTTCCCCTACCATCAAAATCGATATTTCCATCAAAAATGGAGTCGTCGAGGAAATCACCATTGGGGCCGCATGCACTCCTAAAGAAATCACCGCCTACAAAACCCTCTTCAAAGAATACCAGGATATTTTTGCCTGGTCATACACAGAGATGCATGTCCTTGATCCCTCTATTGTCGAACATCACATAAACACCTAGCCTAATATCACACCGGTTCCCCAAAAACAACAACCTCTACACCCTTCCAAAGCCGCGGCCATCAAAGTCGGGATTGACAAATTACACACAGTTGGGTTCATCTACCCCATCGCCTATACCTCATGGGTCTCCAACCCTATCCCCATTAACAAAAAATAGGGCACCATCCATGTATGCACGGACTTTCGTGATCTCAATCACGCCTGTCCCAAAGACAATTTTCCAACACCTTTCATCGATCAAATTATCAATGACTGTGTAGGTCGTGAGGCTTTATCATTCATGGACAATTTATTTGGCTATAACCAAATCCAAATCCATCCAACCGATCAATACAAGACCGCATTCACCATCCCTTGGGGTACTTTTTCATATCATGTCATGCCTTTTGGCCTAAAAAACGCTTGTGCAACTTTCCAACGGGCTATGACATACATTTTTCATGATCTGGCTCATATCATCCTTGCATACTTGGATGACCTCACAGCTCGATCCAAAAAACACACTCAACATCTTGATGATTTACGAATCATCTTCCAAATGTGTCATCGGTATAACATCCGCTTGAACCCCCTCAAGTGTGTGTTCTGCATCACTGTCGGGTGCCTCCTCAGGTTCATCGTTTCCCAAAGAGGTATTACCATGGATCCCCTCAAAGTCCAGGCCATCACAGAAATTCCACCCCCCCCCCCGAAATTTATGCCAACTCCAGAGCCTACAAGGAAAAGCTAACTTTTTACAACGATTTGTCCCAGACTATGCCACTCGAGCACATGGTTTCCTTCGCTTACTACGCCATGACATCCCATTCCACTGGGATGAACATGCCCAAAAATCTTTCGATGATCTTAAAATGGCACTCTCCAATGCCCCTTTAATTAGTTCACCCGACTATAATCGCGACTATATCCTCTACATATCAGCCTCAGCTGTCTCAGTAGAAGGAGTTCTCATTCAAATAGGAGATAATGATCGTGAGCATGTCATTTACTACATTAGTAAAAACCTTTCAGGGCCATCCTTGAAATACAATCACGAAGAGAAACCAGCCCTTGCAGTCGTCCTCGCAGTCTAGAAACTGCACCATTACATTTTTCTTCGCACAACCAAAGTCATAGCAGATTCCAACCCCATGCAATACTTGCTCAGTCGTCGGCAAATTAATGGTAAATTTGTCCGATGGATCGTTATCCTTCAGGAGTATGATCTCGAATTTGCAACACCCAAGAGAAATAACATATCTTTTACATCCCCTCGGATGATCCTTGGTATGGCGATCTCCTTGTCTACCTCCGAACCCAAAAGTTCGGTAACCACCTCTCACGAGATGATCATCGATGTATTCACCATCAAGCCCCCCTCTATCTCCTCATCAGAGATATATTATATCGGTGAGGGGTTGACACCATACTCCGTCAATGCTTGACTATTGACGAGGCCGATCGAGTCTTGAACGACTGCCACAGTGGCGCTTGTGGGGACCACCTTTTGGGGATGTCCACTGCTCAGAAAATCACCTGGGCAAGTTACTTTTGGCCTAAATTATTTCACGATTGCATTCATGCCGTGAAGCGATGTGATAAATGCCAGCTTTATGCCAACAAAGCACGAGCATCACCTGCTCTTCTACACCCAGTCATTACTGCAAGCCCCTTTTGTAAATGGGGCATCGACTTCATGACATGAAACCCTCCATCCAGCAATGGACACAAATACATTATCATCGCAGTCGATTACTTCACAAAGTGGGTTGAAGCCATGCCTACCTTCAACAACATCGCTGACACCGCAGCACGTTTTTTCTTTAATCACATCATATCCTGCTTTGGAGTACCACTCCAACTAGTCTCTGATCACGGGAAACATTTCGAGAATGAGATTTTCATTGAACTCTCATCCTGGTTAGGATTCTCCCATGAGTTCACCTCACCATATTACCCTTAGTCCAATGGACAGGTCAAAACAGTGAACCAGGTCCTCAAGACCATGTTACAACGCATGGTTAACAAACATAAGACCAATTGGCATCATATGTTATTTTCCACACTTTGGGCTTACTGTACAGCCATGAAAACATCCACTGGTTTCACACCATTTCATCTAGTCCATGGGGTCGAGGCCACTCTTCCTATCGAGTGAGAAATTCCCACCTTACGCACCGCAATTGAGCTATTACCCGACACTGCTCCAATGGAGCAGCATTTGTTGGACTTAGATTCCCTGGATGAAGATCGTCGATATTCATTACACAACAATGAGGCAGCCAAAAAATGGACAAAATCCACCTTTGATTGCCATGTCAACCTTCGCTCATTTCACGAAGGCGACCTCATCCTTACTTACGATATCGCTCGTGATACCCTCGGTCATGGAAAATTCGAGTCACTATGGCATGGTCCTTACATTATCCAACATTGACTCACCAAAAGTGCATACATCATGGCTTCCCCCGAGGGCCTCTCTCTCAAAGAACCTGTCAACGGGTTGTACTTAAAGAAATTTTATGCCTGAGCATAGCCATTCTACACTAGGTTATTTTCTTTTGTAGTGTTTTTAATCTTTTTTTTCCACACCTCACGTCTAAACTATCATTTGTGTTATTGACAGATGCCTCCTCCATCGGCCTACCACATCGGTTATGCTAACAACGCCAACCATTGGACACAGAATCTCGCTTCGGCTGCTTGGGCCCTCTATTCCCCCTCACATGAACTGCTCCACTCCAGCGGCATATGTTTGGGATCCACAACCAACAATGAAGCCAAGTACACTACCGTCATTGGTCTCCTCGCTGATGCCAGCCATCATCGTATTTGTCACCTTAGCATCTTACTTGACTCCCAACTGGTCATCCTCCAGCTCAACAATGTGTACCGTGTCTGCAATCCTTGCCTCTTTCACAAATACCTGCAAGTTAGACTTTTATCTTGACATTTTGATTTCATTACATTTACACATATTCCAAGACAATTTAATCAAATCACAGATAACCTGGCTAACATTGTACTAGATTGGCATATATCACATCAAGACACCTTTACACACACATAAACCATCAGAACTCTATCACAACATATAGATTAGACATCATACACAACATTAAAAAATTCTCAGAACATCACGCAGACCCCAAAATGTATATCCATATATATATATATATATATATATATATATATATATATATATCGGTCAAATGTGCCATCAAAATGTTTACACAAAAAATAGAGTACATCCTGTACAAAATCGGTAGGCCAGTGAACCACCTCGGTACAAAATTGGTGTCACCACACCAAATGGGCTCACCAGCCTATATAATATACAAAAATACACACAGAGACGCTCATGGTGCCTCTAGAGCACCACCACCTGGCCCTCCCTCAGGAGGTGGTGCCCCACCTTCTATCAGTCCCTCCAGACTTGGAGGTAACTACCCAGTCATCGCAGCACCTACTACTTCTACTCGCCAAACCACGATCCACCACATCAACAGAACCCCCACACACTACTCCAGGATGCCCTCATCCTAGATACGCGACCACATGCCCTTAGGCACACCCTGTAGCACCGTCTCCAAGCGGCGACGAATATCCTCAAAATCTCCCTCGGCCTCGGTCGGAGGAGCATGTGATGACCCTGCACCAGGGTCATTGAAACGGTGTCTCCTAGCCGCTCTCTCATCGCCAACTGCTCTCGCCTCAACATCCTCATGTCGTCGTCTCTCTCCTGCCCACGGCTCTCCCCGTGGAGGCCTCACCGGCCCCTGATGAGCCGATACTCTAACCAACTCAACCTCATGCCCACGAGGTCCCACATCTGCACATAAAAACAAACAAAGAATAGCATCAACATCCATCTATACATAATACACATGCTATACTATCTAAATATCGAAACATAAAAATCACATCATACCTCAGCGGTCGAACACCTCTCCTGGCGGTAACACCATCTCTGGATCACCCTGGAAGTCCACCCCACAGTACGGATACTGCAGTATGATCTATGGCATCTTCCACCACACCTGCGCAACCTCGGTCATGAAAAAATGGCCACCCTCCCCACCACCGTGCCGAATCAAAATCCTAGACCACCACATCAGTCCCAGCTCTCGTGCACCAGGTGCGCCCAATAACACTCTAGGGAGCAACATCGGCACCCTCTCCAAAAACCATGCAACCAAGATGGACCCAAAAGCGATCTCCCCTAAGTCCAAAACCCAACACCTGTCGAGTTTCCCTACCATCTTAGCATGAAGCATCAAGCCCCAGAAAAAATGCTCTCCTGCTAGTGCCCTCCCCATAATCCTCAGATGACCACCACTAATCTGCTGAGTCGCGAAGGACCCATATACCCTCACAACCATCACTGCTACACAGCGATGAACTAGGGCATCCATAGCCCCGATACTCACCACAGAGCTCGACATAAAATCATCTCTCATACAGTACCTCCAGCTGAAGGTAGCCAACTTCACATCCCCAGGTAATACGGGCTCCGCCAGTAAGGGCGTTCCCCAAAAAGGGAGCCCAGTCAGAAAATATACATCCTCCACCGCAGTGAAGGCCAACTGCTCACCTCGCACCATAAAACAATGCATATCTGGAATCTACATCCAGATCAAGAACTGCAGGAGGTACTCCTGGGCTCGTATCAAGGGGCACTCAAATAACTTCAGCATCCCACAAGCTGCCAAAGTGTTACGAACCGTCGGCTCCTCAATGACCACAGCCTCCCTGAGCTGTGACTAATCCCTCTCTCTCCAGTGAACCAACATTGTCCAAAAGATCACTTGCAACCACATAATCCAGTTCTCAATCAGCCATCTCAAACATAAACACATTAAAATATCCAAGAAAGAGAATTTTTTCACCCATCATCTTTTCCCCTAAGGTGTGGTTGTTTAACCCACAGGCGAGCACACATGCGCCCCTGTTAACCCCACAGGCGTGCACACATGCGCACATGTTCATCCCACAGGCGCACACACATGCACGCTTGTTCATCCCACATGCAGGAACATATGCACGCCTGTCGGCCATACAGAGGCACCTTCATGTGCCCCTGTTACATATACAAATGTGCATCATAGCGTGCCTGTTCACTACATAGCTATGCACTCATGCATAGCTATTTATCTTACAGGCGCACATACCATGCGCACCTATTTTCCCCAATAGGGCACCCCCACGCACGGATATCCACAAAATAGGCATGCACCCATGCGCGTATATTTCCCAATCGCTCGCGCACTGGGGGGCCCACACCCACAAAACCCCCTGTATGGCCCTCCGTACAGGCCCTGCCCAAAAACAGAAACCTTAATTCTATGCAGGACGATAAGATAACTAACCTGAAGCTCATTGGTCCTGAATCGGCTGCCTTGTTCTCGCAAAATCTCCAAATATCCTATGAATATCTCTCGTCCAATCACTCTGACAGCAGGTGCAAATGAGGTGGCAATGTGGGCCCTACAACTATATATAGTCCTTTTTTCCAAACTTCCAGACTCCATTACAGGAGCTCTGAACATCCATTTTTTTATCTGTCTTCAACCACGGGATCAGCACCCCGTCCTCTACATCAAAACAGTCCCTAGGAAATTTTTCATCCTTAGCCCCCAAGGAGCCTTTTTTCCCATACCTCGTCCAGGTACACATGCTCATGTTCAAAGTTATTAAATAAATGATTATATGTTCAAATATCTTCAGATATTGCTCACGTCGGGTATTTGATTGTCATGTGTGCAGGTACTTGGTCATCACACACCAGCATGACGCCTTCAAGTATATAATCAACACTAGCATGTAATCATTCCCTCTAAATCTCAATTGCATCTCTAGTCACACCCTCTGAAATTTGTCTTTAGGGTCCCTATATCCGGCTCTGCAGTACTGTCACCTCCACTGCATTTTGGGTACTGCCACCCAGTAGCATTCTCCCCCACATGAGTTGTCTCATTCATCGCCCCCTTTGGCACTTTGACACTCATGTTGTTTTCAACCTTTAGGGATGGGAGTCCCAATAGTCTTACATCATGTCACGAATCAGCCACACACTCCTTCTCCTTATTTTTCTAGCCTACCCAATAAACTCCCAGGGCACTTCCTCACGGTTTTATTTTAACTACACTCCCACAACACCATTTACCATCCATTTCATCCACCAATGGTTTTCCCATCTTCAGACTGCCCTCCATACATTGCCCTAATACAGAAACCCGCCTATGGGGCCCCAACCCTCCACTTGTTTTTTACACCAACTTGCGCCATCCTCAGGCCAAGCCATCTTACACTGGGGCACCCATTTCTATATCTGCATTATTATCATCCCCACTGATTTTTTAATTCTTTGTAATTAAGTCATTGTTTCCATCATTTTACATAGCTTTTTGTTGTCACCTTTGGCGATCTTATTGGAAAATGAAACCCATGTCTCCCTTGGTTGGGGCATTCCTTATCACCTACTCTTGTTGACATCATCCATAAGCCCTGAGTATCCCACAGGCCACCTACCTTTGCTCTCGGAGTTTTTTCACTTTGTCCCGCCTCTGGCACAACTTATCCCACGTCTCGTTGTCCCCCTGACACTCGACCTCGTTGAACGGTTGCAACCACTTATACTTCGCATATATTCCCAACCAAGGGCAGTCTTGAGTCTCCATGCATATTGACTTCATCCATGTACCTCCTCGGTTCCTAACCTCACCTAGTGGATTTCACGAAGCCTTTTGCTTCTTCGAGTCACGTCTCCCTTTTTGTCGACATCAGCATAGTTTCCAGAAGGGTGACAATATATCGACTCTTCTTACCTTTACAATGAGGAGTCCCGGACGGCACAAGGAGAACCATCATTGCTCTCTGATGTCATTGACCCCCACAACATTCAACTTCAACACTTTCTCATGTTACGGTGGGTCTTACTTTGCGACTATTGCAGTTGTTTTTTAAATTTTCCGAAGACCTCTGAACTTTGTCAGGCCATCAATGCCCACAAAATATATGATGCTTCTTACAGGTATCATTGCCTACTGTTCAGAGTATGTTCCTCATCAGAATTGTCCTCTGTCTTTATCAAAACCACCCCCGAGGGCACTGCAGTTGTCTACACCAACACACAGCTTCATTTACTGTACAACACCTTTTTTTGGAGTTACATGACACGAGCATGGGGCATGCCCGCCTCATTTGTACACAATTTATTTTACACACCTTGCGAAAGGTTGGGTCCTACAGGTTCCCTTCTCCTTCCAATGGGTAACTCTTGATACTCTCACTATCGCTCTTTCTTACAACGGTACTCTCAGTAGAAGAAGCATTGATGAATTTTGACTATCCGTATGCTCCTAACCTCATCCATCGAGGGGCATCTGTTATCACTGAAATTTCATCCGCAAATGATTATAGGAATCCAGCATCTTCAAACAGCTATGAGTCCACCCATGGACCAAAATTACCAAAAATGAATTTCCAAAAGGTCCAAAACTATACAACCCGTTATAAAATCAAGATGTGCTATGATTACATAGGGCGTGCGTGCACTTGCGCCATCCAGAAATGCAGGAAAAGCGCACATTTGCACAATGCATTATTGTGGACGCTAAAAGACATGCACACCTGAGAACAGTGCATTTATGAGGTTGGTCGGCCTCCCACCCACTTCTGGTTCAGCTTCCAAGTCGATTTGACATCCAAATCTCAGCTTGATATGGCTGGGTGGCTGGTCAAAGACCTAAAGGTGCCCTAAACAACCCCCTTTCACACTAAAAGTTGGTTGCACAATACCTCAAAGTGGTGTTATAAAACAAGGCCATGGGTGCACTACATTTTCAAGGAATTCATTTGCAAGATTATGCTACTACTATTCTCTTGGGGAATCCTCTTTTCTCATCAAGAGCATACTAGCACCATTCCATTTGGGCAATCCACATCACCTTTTGAGTGGGTTAGCTTGAGATTCTTTCACCATTTCTTTCAAGTTTTCAAATTTGTAAGAAGATATTAATATTAGGGGTTCAAGAGCCCTCCCTTGGAGGAAGAAGGGACCCAAAGTCCCCTTTCTTCTCAATGTTTTCTTTTCACTAATACAATCATTTCCATTGGTGACATGAGTCTTGCTTGCTTCTTGTTCTTATGTCATTATGCACAATAGTTTAGTTTTTCTTTCCTTTCCTAGTTTAATTCTTAGCTTAATATTTTATGTTTATTTTTCTAACCCTTTCCTTCACTACTGTCTTGCTTAGCTAAACCAACTAAGCTTGTAAGCACCTTTGTTTTGCTCATTTAGGTGACAAAAGAGGCGCAACAATGTGGTTTCTTTTATATTGCTTTGTAGATATATTGTGTATTCAGTGTTTGTGGTGATTATATTTGTATATAAGGTATAGGTACTTAACAAGTGGTATCAAAGCACTTTCCTTGACAGACATTGTGGGCAAATATTTTTATTTTTGTAGATTGTTTTTGGAGAAAAAAAAAAAAAGAGGGGCGCCACTTTTCGGAAATTTTTGGTTTAATTTTATGAAAAAATTGTAGAAAAGGGTTGTATATATGAGTTCCTCTCATAAAAACACCCAATTTGAAAAAAAAAATCGTCCGAAACGGAGTCCGGGAAGTCAAGATATTGAAGTTTTAAAATCTGTAATTTTTCAGGGTTTTTTCCACGGACGGCGGCACAATTTTTTTATTTTATTTATGTAGCAGTTGGAGGCCGAATTTGCCCAAAAAAATTACAGATCTGAGTTCTTCTCACATTTTCACCCAATTTCAAAAAACAAATCAGCCGAAAAGGAGTCCGGGAAGTGAAGTTATGAACATTTTAAATTCAACATTTTTTTAGGGTTTTTTCGAAAAAAACTGTGATTTTCTGTCGTAACTTATTGTTCTATTTTTTGGATTTTTTCATGATAGTTGTGGGATTGAAGAGTTCATAGGGTGCTCAGATGTCTATTTCCTCTCAAACCCTCAAAGGAATTCTACAAATTATTGAAACATTCAAATCCCAATTGTATGACACATTGGATGTCAAATTGGATGGTCTCACAAACTACCTCAATGATAGTTTTCATAGTATTCAAGATTCATTGGATAACATGCAGGAGAGATTTCTTATGCTGTACATCAGGGATGAATATAATCAAGAAATATATGCTTGGTATTATTTTGAGGTCGATTGCAATGATTGCTATATGAATAGTTGTCATTTCTAGGATGACAATCACTTCCATATTTTATTTGATGACTCTACTCCACCTTCTGCAAAGAAAATCAACGTCCCACATCAGGAACTAATTACCAGTGTCCAACTTGCATATTCTACAATGGTATTGTTCTTTCCAGATTCATCTTTGATCATCTCCCACTATGTGGATGGATATTTTTATTTGGATCCACATGACAGGTGTCAGTATTGGGAGCATCATTTTCAGTTGGTTATTGGGTGTCGATATCTTCCATATGGGGTTTACATAAGCAATTGGACATGGGACCTTGGTTTACAATGGTGGTTGAACTACTTCATCATGGTGGCTTCCATTTATCAATGGGACCCTGGTTCTCTAGTCTACTTCAGCACTATGGTCCACACTTATCCATGGAACCCTGGTATATGGTTGTACATCAAGCGTTGAGGACAACGCTTTCATAAGGGGAATGGAATGTAAGGTAGCTAGAGAGGTAGTGGGGGGGTCCAGAGGGCTCATAGTGATAATAGTGGAGGTTGTTCAATCTAAGGTGGACTAGGTCCACTATATTATGAAATAAGGCCCACTAAGGTAGTTAGATATAATAAATGTAAGAGGACTTCTTAGAAGGTTCTACTTCTAGAAGATTCCTCCTCTAGAATGTCCTTAGGTGATGGTAGCACTATATAAAGGGGTTCAAGCAATGTAATGGGGAATGAAGAGAAGTATTGTATTTGGAGAGGTATATCATTAGAAGAAATACCCCTTGAAGAGGCAAGTGAACAGGAGAGGATCCCTTCCATAATAGGATCCATTGTATGGTGTTTCCCTACCTCAAGGGTTTGATCGTAATAAAAGAGATTTTGCATATTGTTCTTGTATATCTGTTGTGGTGATTTTGTATTCAGTGTTTGGTACTTAACATGCATATTCCATTCCTCTTCACTATGTGTCAATCCTGATCTGATCTAGTTGTTGTTAACTCTATAAAATGTGTAGCAAACAAAACTTTGTCAGGTTAATTGACTCACCAATTTCATGAAAAAATATGAATCATTCTGGTTCAATAATATATCAAAGTTATTTCTTCTGATTTACTGAAGAATTGATTGGCCAAATCAATTTTATAGGTGAATAATTACATTCTACTATCCAATACCTTTCCAACACATGTTTCCATGCTCAATTCTGAGTTTTGAGCATAAAGTTATGGTTATTTGAAAATTGTCCAATATTTTTTTCTGTTCACTCTTCAACTTGGTGCAATTTTGCACTGTAATTATGCATTTTTGCACCTACTCCATTGGAGTTTTTATAGGATCTCAATTGGGTTTTTTCATATACATATTTTGGACATTATTTCTAAGTTTCACCTTTTTCTGGATTCTAGGATGCTAGTTACAACTTGCTAAAGTTCTAGGCCAATTCGTGTTTTTGGTCTGGGATGTTATAGGTACCTTCTTTTCCATATTAAACATTTTTAAAATTCCAAAAAATTTAATTCATATCTAGGAATGTCTTCTATGGTTCAATATCTTTCCATAGACTACTCATGCGCCTCAATCTGATTTCGGAGCAGAAAGTTATGGCCCTTCGAAGTTAGTTGGGTCTTAAAATTTACCCTCCACTGTTTGTCCTGTAACTTCCTCATAAAATTTATGTTTGACGAATGGTTTACACCATCAGAAAAATATCTCTGGGATCTTTCATTTGAAATATAGACACAAAATGTACCTTGGTATATTTACACTCTATTCTCTGCATTTTTGAGTAGCTAAAAACGTTGTTTAAGGCCTTAAAAACGCTCTGCAAGAACATGACCTTCAGAGAGTATAAAATTTCATAGAAATTCCTTGGTTTTATGTTATTGTACACCATCCAAATGACTTCGTGCACACAATTTGAACCTATACACCCATATTTAGCATGCGCAAAAACACCATAAGATAGCACATGCTCTGCGCACCTATAACCAATGTGGATCACTTCTTTGTCGTGCCAATAACTGGTGCGCACTACTTTTGTGTCATCTGTCAATATCCACCGTGCACAATTTTGGTTCTTGCACTAATACCTGTTGCGCGCAATTTTTGTGTCGCACGCTAATATTCCACGTGAATTTTACTCTACACGCTGCACCATGCCAAAGTTTAGTACTCCCCCACTATGCACTAGTACTCTGCACACACCATTAACTAAATTGTCGTGCGACAAAATATACCCACATTGCGCGCGCACCAACAAAATTCATCTACGCTTTGTCAATACTACGCACACCATGATCCAGATTTTATGAGAAGAATGAAATGAATACAGATTAGTAACACAAAATAACAAAGATACAATAAAACTAGTTTTTTATTCAATAATGAAATAAGCTGAAACTGTAAAATGCAACGGAAACAAGCGTGTTAGAATGGTGGCGGCTTATCTCTGAAAAGAGATGTGACGGCTGCGCTCATTCATAAGAAGATCATTAAAATGAGGATCTGAAGGCCTTTTACAATAAATATGAATGCCAAAAACCTAACCCTAGGAGATGAAGCGTCAAAAGTCACGTGGGCCCCGTTTGGGTAAGGTAGTACATTAACTTCCTGGGGTCATAACTTTTGCATACGATCTTCATTTTAGGTGTATGATAGACCGTTGGAAAGGTATCATCAAGGAGATTCATTTTGGAGCCTTGATGATGCCAAAATATATCATTGAGAAGTTTGATCCCAAAAAACCTTCATTTAGGCCCTCAAAATAGCCCCGAAAGTGAAAACTGCTAAAAATAGTAAATTGCCAGAAAATTGTTTTGAGCTAGTTGGAAAAGGTGGGTGTCCACCGATATCCAACTGGATCAATCCTCCCTCCTTAGGAAGCAATGGTCTCCATTGTGTTGAGTTCCCCCATCAGATGAAGAAATTTCTACTGAATTTGGCCCCGGGTGAGCCACTTGCCTTGGTACAGGAGTTGCCCTGCTTTGACAACTTGATAAAGCTAGATCCTTTGATGTCGAGTTCCCTTGATCTGTGTGTCAACAATCTGATCATTGGATTCCTGTTGGATGCAGTCAGGGTTGAGATTTGTTGGTGTCAGTTGTTCTGCTACGTCTGAGGTGTCCAATAATGGTGGGAAATAAGGGCGAAGGAGATCCACGTTGAACACTAGGTGCAGGCCAAGGAAAGGAGGAATGTTGAGCTCAAAAGCATTATGCCCCATGGCCTTGGTGATGGTGTACGAACCATAATAGAGTGGGTGAAGCTTCTGATGGGGTCCTGTAAGGCGTTATTTATGCAAGTGCAACCAAACTTTGTCTCCCACCTGAAACTTATGTGGAACCCGATGTTGATTATGGCGCTATTTGTACTTGTCATTGGACTTATGTAGGATATCCTGAACCTATTGGCATATGTTTTGGATCTGCTCAATGAACCGGGGGGCTTTTTCAGCTTCATTTGGAATAGGAGATGAGTCGGTCGAGCTGACCACAAGGGGAATTGCAACATCTATGGGACCCAATGGTTGGAATCCCAACCTCACCTGAAAGGGATTGTGACTGGTTGAGCTATGCAGGGCTCGGTTGTAGCTATGTTGGACATAGGGAAGGCTCTCATCCCATGTGTGAGGGTGCTTTGAATTATACATGCGAAGGGTATGCACAACCATTCGATTTACGAGCTCGGTTTGGCCATATGTCTGGGGGTGGAAGGACATGGATTTGGTTAGCTTAGTGTCCAGCAGTGACCAGAGACTTGACCTAAATGTGTTGAGAAATCAACTATCCCTATATGAGACAATGGTTTGTGGGAGTCCAAAATGTACCTAGACCCGTTCAAAGAAGAGCTTGGCAATGGCCTCTATTGTGATGCTCTTCTTGCATGTAACCAGAATCGTCATCTTAGAAAAGAGGTCAAAAACCACAAAAACAAATTCATTTCCTCGCTTAGTGGATGGGAGGCCCGACATGTAGTCCATTGATATGGATTCCCATGGCCTGTCAGGAGTAGGAAGAGGGGTGTACAGGCCCTGTTTCTTAGTGGTTGGTTTGGCAATAGTGCAGGCAGTGCAGGACCTGATATACTTGTTGACCTCCTATTGGAGTTTCGGCCAATAGAAATGTTTCTGTAGCATCACCACTGTCTTTTCAACACCGAAGTATTCTGCCAACCGACTGTAGTGGGCTTCCCAGATCACCTTCACTCGCTCGCTTGATGGAACACAGATATGGCCCAAACGACACAACAACCCATCCTAAAGATAGAAATTATCGACAACTATGTTTTCACCCAACATTTGGTAGGTGGTGGCGAATTCTGGGTCTGTCTCATAGAGTTGGGGCCATCCAGAGGTATCATGGTCGTAAGAGTCTATCACCATGGTGAGTGTCGCGACTAGTGGTTTGCTGAGGCAATCAACAATGCGATTGGTGCTTCCTATTTTATACTTGATGTTGAGGTGGAATTGCTGCAAGTATGTGGACCACTTTTGATGGTGGTCATTCTGCAATTTTCCTTGTGTCTACATAAACTGCAGTGGCTTATGATCAGTGTGGATGATTGTCTCCTTCCCAATAATGTAATGTCTCCACTGGCAACAGGCTTTCACAATGGAGTACATTTATTTGTCGTAAGTAGGGTACTTATGGACAACATTGGATAATGTCTCACTATTATAGGCCACGGGGTGGTCATGCTGAGTGAGAACAGCGTCCACAGCATAGTCTGAAGCATCTGTCTCGATCTCAAAGGGATGTTGCAGGTCTGGTAGTGAAAGTACTGGGGATGAGCACAAGCGCTACTTCAAATAATCGAACGCTTGTTGTTGGGACCAACCCCATGCAAATTTTCCCTTACCACCACCCCTGGTGATTTGGCTGAGGGCCCATGCAATATGGGAGAATCCTAATACAAACCTAAGGTAGAAATTGGCAAGGCCCAAGAAGCTCCGAAGCTCAGTGAGTGTGGTTGGGGCTGGCCAATCATGGATGACTTGGATCTTGGTTGGATCCACATGTACACCATGCTGATCAATGATTTAGCCCAGGTAATGGACCCTGTCCATGCTGAAGGAGCATTTTTCCAAGTTGGTGTATAGCTTGTGCTACCGCAGGGTGTGCAAAACCTGTTGAATATGTTGCAAGTGTTCCTGTAAATGACAATGTCATCCAGATACACCACTACAAAATTATTGGTAAATGGTCGTAGGATATCGTCCATCATCCTCATGAAAGTGGCCAGAGCATTTTTCAAACCAAAGCGCATGACCAACCATTCAAAAAGGCCTTCCTTTGACTTGAAGGCGGTCTTCCATACATCTGTATGTTCTATCGGGACCTGGTGGTAGCCAAACTTCAGATCAATCTTACTGAAGTATTTAGTCCCCGTGAGCTGATCAAGGAGGTCATCGATTCAGGGAATCAAGTATCGGTTTCTGACTGTGATTTTATTCAGAGCCCGGTAATCAATGCAGAGTCGCCAGGTTCCATCTTTCTTCTGTACCAGCATGATTGGGCTCCTGCAAGGTTATGAGCTAGGATGGATGTACCCCTTGTGGAGCAGTTCTTGTATTTGTCACTTGATCTCCTCATTCTCTAACAGAAAGTGACGATAGACTGGCCTATTGGGCAACGGTGCACCGAGGGTCAGATCGATGGGGTACTTGACCTGGCAATGCAGAGGTACCCCGGTAGGTGAGGAGAAGATATTCAAGTATTCTTCCACGACCTTATCTACTTGCTTTTGTTGTGTGGAGAGTTCGACCGTAGAGACCCTGGATGTGGTTGTGATCTTTCTCTTATTCTGAGAGCGAATCACGAATAAGACAAACTTCCCCATCTGAGAGATGACCTTCCTGCATTGTTTAGCAGAGATCAAGGAAATATGGGACTGCCTCAGGTATCCTGTACAATTTCCTGTTCAAAGTAATAATAACACTACAAGGCCTAGACTCATATATAGCATGATGTTTCCATAAATAAGGTTGGCCCAAAATAACATCACAAACTTTGAGAGGAGAAACATCACACAATACCTCATCTTTGAAGGGCTTGATGTTGTATGACAGTCAACACTGTTGGTTGACACAGAGATCGCTTCCTTGGTGGAGCCATCCAATGGTGTAGGGTTGTGGGTGAGGCGTTATGGGCAGGGCCAACTGCTTGATGACCTCTGCAGAGATGAGGTTCTTCTGGCTATCACTATCAATGATGAAGTGCAGTGGGGTGCCTTTTACCCACATTTGTGAATGGAAGAGGCACTCTCCTTCTTCTGGCTCATTTGGTTCACCAGGCTGGAGCTTGGTGGTAGAAACGGTGGCACTGGGTTCCGCGTCAATGATTTGTCTTCCCCTTTCTGGTTCTAGCTCAGAGTCAGACTCTGCATCTAATTCAGAGGCTTTCACTTTGGCCACCAGCGACTGCTTTGAGCGACAATCAACAGTGTTATGCCAAGGGCTCTTATGGAAGTCGCACCACTTCCCGGTATCTTTATTTGTCTTTCTAGTGTCCTTCTTTGCTTACAGCTTGGACTGGTTTTCATGATACTATCCATCTTTGCTCTGTCTTTTGTTCTATGGTTTGGGGCTACCCTTTCCTAGCTTTTGTTGTGAGGGGTTCCCAGACCCAAATTTCGTGTCTTTTGTTTGAGATTTTGCTCGATTTTGACGACATATCAGTAGGCCGTGCCCAAGGATGAGATGTCTAGAAATTCCATTTCGGTCTAGATCTATCTATGAAGAGCACTGTGATACTTGAGCACCAGATGTCTCTCTGAATCTTTGATACACAGCTTGGTGTGCAAGGTATGGAAGATATTTGTGAAATCTGGTACTGCTTGGTCTCTTTCTTGCCGCAGTGTGGTCCATTTGGTATATAAGTCGTCATAACTTCCAAAAGGGTAGTATTGTTCCTTAATCGCATCCCTGAAGGAATCCCAGGTGGTTGTGACTGTAAATAATGAGGGTTCCTCTATTTCATTTTGCTCACAGAACGTTTTCCACCAATCTTTGACATGGGGGACGGATTTGAGGAGCGCAAAAGTAATCTTTTCTCTATTCGAGAAGTTATGGACATAAAAATGCCCTTCTAGAAAATTCAACCACTTGTCTACAACATCTGCATCTATATGACCTTCAAATATAGGAATATCGAAGTTTATTTGTACCTTGAAGGGGGTGGCACCTCCGCTCGAAGAAGATGTGTTGCCTGTTGGTAGCTGCCGAAGGATTTGCACGAAACTATCCATCATCTCATTCCTTTGTTGCGTGAGGGATTCCTCAATCAATAGTTTGAAAGGATCTTCTGTCCCATCATATTTCTTTTCTCCTGCCATGAGTGGTCGCTTGGGCATGCGAGAGCTTTTGTCCTCAAGAGAAACAAGCTCAAGACCCAACTCTTTGTACTCTTACCTCATTGGGGACATGCATTAATATGACAAGGAGCAGACCGCTCTGATACCATTGATCCAGATTTTATGAGAAGAACAAAATGAATACAAATTATTAACATATTCTTAACACAAAATAACAAAGATACAATAAAACTAGTTTTCTATTCAATAATGAAATAAGCTGAAACTATAAAATGTAGCGGAAACAAGCTTGTTGGAATGGTGGCGGCTTATCTCTGAGAAGAGATGTGACGGCTGCGCTCATTCACAAGAAGATCATTACAATGAAGCTCTGAAGGACTTTTACAATAAACAGGAATGCCAAAAACCCTAGACATCCAAAAACCTAACCCTAGGAGATGAAGCACCAAAAGTCATGTGGGCCCCGTTTGGGTAAGTTAGTACATTAAAATCTCGGGGTCGTAACTTTTGCATACGATCTCCGTTTTAGGCATATGATAGCCCGTTGAAAAGGTATCATCAAGGAGATTAATTTTTGGGCCTCAATTATGTCATAGGTTATAATTAAGAAGCTCGATCCCGAAAAACCTTCATTTAGGCCCTCAAAATGGCCCCGGAAGTGAAAACTGATAAAAATAGTAAATTGCCAAAATTGTAAAAGTAAATAGTAAATTGTTTTGAGCCAGTTGGAAAAGGTGGTTGGCCACCAATATCCATATAGATCACACCACATGCAACATTATTATGTGTATGCACATTGCGCATGCCAGTATTACACATGCGCCACTCAATCTGCACCACACAATGCCAAATTATAGTGCACAGGCTCACGTACCAATATTTTCCACGTGTTACCACTCTACATCGCACAATGCCAAATTTAAGTGCTCACACCCGCACGCCAAAATTTTTTGCGCAATTCCACTTTGCACTGCGTAGCACCACATTTTAGAGTGCGCACCCGCACACCAATATTTTTCTGCGCAATTCCATTCTGCACCGCGCAACACCAAATTTTAGCGCGCGCACCTGCACACTAATATTTTTCCGTGCAATTCCATTATGCACTACGCAACGCCAGATTTTAGCATGTGCACCCGCATGCCAATATTTTTCTACACAATGCCATTCTGCACCATGCAACGCCAAATTTTAGAGCACACTCACACGCCAATATTTTTAAGCGCAATTCCATTATGCGCCGCGTAGCGTCAAATTTTAGTGCACACACCCGCACGCCAATATTTTTCCACATATCACAAGATTTTCACTACGCATCATGCATTTTTAGTGCGCAAACTGACACACATTCATTTTGATGCGCATCAATTCCACGTGAATTCTGTTGCAGAAATTGGGGCTTTTGCCAAAATTTTTCCCAATTTTCACCATAGACATTCTACAACTATGAAATTTGTTCAATTTCACCCTAATAACAACAATTCAACTTTTGCAACAACAAATCGTTGTTGGTTGACATTTCTGGAACAAATTTTTCCCAAACCCAATTCACGAATTGAGAATTTTAATAAACTAATCTCGCTCCTTCTGTCGTGTCTTCTTTGTAACTTCAATTTCGACCAAATCCAAGTCTGAACTTGCTAGAATAGATATTAAATTAAGAATATCTCACTACTTGGCCAAATTTCTCAATTTTCCCATGAATTTAACAACAAAAATTGGGGTTTTTTTTCCAATACCCCGCATTTGCTTCTAATTTTTACCATGGATGCTATGTAACTTTAAATTTGGCCACATGGAAATCAATTCTCTATGAAATTTCACTTCAATTCAACTTGCTTTGCCCATCCAGGCTCAGTGTTGAAAACTGGAGCTCTGATACCATATTGTAACATAGTCGGCCACCCAAGTCGGGCCATGCTACTCCAGAAAACGTTGTGATACCATATTGTAACATCCCCAACATCCAAGTGGGCTATGCCACATAAAAAATTTCGAATTGTATACAAATTAAAACATATACAAATAGAAACTCTTATAGAACTTTATATATAAAACTTAAACAAACAAACACATTCTGTAAATGCACAGATTCATATAGAAATAACAGTAAACATATACATGCAGCATAGACAGGAAATACCCATAAATATAAAGACAGGTATAAACCACACACAGAAAAAACCCATAAAAATAAACACATAAATAATAATGCAACATATAAATTAACACACAATTGACACTTACCTTGGTAAGAATATCACCAACTGCGTGAAGACCTTCCATGAACCTCCCATCCTTAGACCACATTGCTCATCACTCTTAGCAGTGGGTCACCCCCGAGTTGGGTCTAAACTCCACCTGGGTAAAGGGGTCCCTAACCAGGATGATGTATCTTAGACAATAGGAAAGACTCCGTCACAGGTTCCAACTCAAAATAACAGCCTGCAATCACTCATTCCCCACATGCCTATCCCACCCTAGGGAGTGTTCCCCTTCTCTACTCAACAGTCCCTCAGCTGCCCCACTTCCTTTCCAGGGATTCAACAACATACCGGACATGAAGTCTCAAATCCCTGTAGCTACAGTTTAGCACCTTCGAGAATCGATTCCCCAACAATTCTCTCACCTAGAGAGAAATTTCTCACGGGCCTGACAACCCTCCTCTTCAGTATCCCATGGGCCTGGAAACCTGCTTCTTCAGTCCATCTCCCAAGACAACTAGGTACAGATACTGGTATGGGTACAAATATAGGTAAAGGTACAGTGACATGAATGTACGGAGGACAGTTGAATGAGTGAGTGAATCGTGATGGAATGATGAATGACCAAATGAACTAAGTCCAAACTATATGTATGCATGTTCCCAACTTGACACTTGTCATGTTGGGAGTTACTTTGTCCCACTTGTCCCCATCCTTAGAACATAGTATAAAATAATTATCCATACTTTATACTTTAAGGAATATTAATATAATATTCATTTTTTGCTTAAGCTCCCTAGCTTAGCCCCCTGTTTCCCTAACTAGTGGAGTTTAGTCCCCCATACTCTTTTATCGTGGTCAGTCTACACAAAGTAATGTATTTTATATTAATGATGAAACATATACAAAAATAGGCTCACTAGCCTTTAGCATCTAGGCTCTCTGGCCTAATTCAAAACATAAGCCTCCTAGCTTATAATAACTGGCTCACCAACCCATAAACACAACATACACACATAGGCTTCATGGCCTCAAAATCGCGCGCACTTAAGTTTGTTGTGCACGGTATCCTGGAATGTGCACACTTCATCATTTTAGTGCGTAGTACATGTGCACCCTATACCATGGAAGGCGCATACAAAAAAATGATATCAAACAACTCACCAGCTTAAGTACATTTGCATTTACATTTACAATTGGGTTTGACCTAGGGGTATTACAGTTGGACCTACCACTAAAATGGTCCCTGCAAGCCAATTCCTCTAATGTTTCCACCTATAAATTACCGATATAGATGACAAATTATGTAATGATCTATTCCAACTTAGTTATGGTTGGAAGATGTTATATATTGTAGGGGTTATAGATGTTATGGATTATTAGTTATAGGATATAATGGTTAGGGATGAATTGATAAGATATTTAAGTGTTAGAGGTGATAGGAATAGGGGTTATTTGTTATAAGTTATGTGAGTTACATTTTTTTTTTAAACTAGAACATAATTTATATTAAATAAAAAAGGTTGCAGTTGAGGCTAACAACAAATTACATAAAGCTAGTTCCTAATATCTTCTGCAGAAATAAACATTTGCTTGAGATTACTACAAAAAACTTCTAGTAGATTACAAAATAGATATTCGAGGTTGGACTACAAGTGGCCTACCTCATGAAAATACCTAAAACACATATATAATGAAATAAATAAAATTAATGAAAATCTTGAGAACTACCCTCTTCTTTTTGCCCCTCATCAGTGTTGGGGGGAGCTTTGTCTCTCTATCTCCATTGAGTCTCTCAACGGATGGACTGTCTCTTCCTCCTTAGAATTAGCTTGGATTGAATTCTTAGTTTCCTTATTGTTGGAGGCCATTGACAAGGAATCCTTACACAGATTGAGTGCTATGTTGTAGAGCATGATGCACTCTACTTCGAGGAAATCAATCATTTTCTTTTGATGCACTAAAATGCCTATAATGTTAGTTGGTTGATGCATGAATGCTTGTTCAATGTGACTTTTGAAGACACCAAGAGTAGAGTGTTTATGTTGTCTTGAATGAGGTCTTCATGGAATTTCAAGACTCTTCTAAATTCATATACATATTTATTCTCCATATTGACCAAACCTACACAAAGAGATGGTATGGACAGACAAAAATGTCAACAAATTTACTCTTTTAGATAAACAAGGAGGAAGTTAACATATATGTTATAATTCCTTATGTCTAGGCTTGAAATGTCAATAAGACATCCACTGTGCCTGAAAGATATAGTCCTTTCCTGATAAATCAAGGACGATGAAAATTTCCAATTATTGTGCCCGAGTTTGAAGCACAAAGTCTTTGCTAGAGAATGCTCCCATATGCCTTTAACACTCCAATCCTTTACAATTGTGGCTTTATCACTATGTCTTCCCAAATGACTAGAGCTAGATGCTAAATAAATGATCATAGTGCTAGGACCTAGACAAGCCAAACATCTGAATATGACACTAGATGCTAAAGAATTGAGCATAGTGTTAGGACCTAGACAAGCCTAACATGTAAAGATGACACCTATAGAGGAAAATATATAATTCCCTAAGGAACAAAATCCCACCTCCACCACTATCTACTTGCAGTCCTACCCAAATTGAACACCCAAATTGACACTCAAGTTCGAACAATCATACGACACCTATGTCTCCCTGAAAATTTTTAGAGGGAGATCATTAGTGGGGAAGGAATAACATGAAAAGCCACCACCAGGGCAGGTCGAGAAAATAGAGTAAGGCAGACTTGGAGATCCTAAAACCCTGCTCTCAAGGATGACTACTAAATGAATAAAAAAAATTGAGAGAAGACAAGGAGCAACAAACAATCCAAGGCAAGCCATAAAACTCACCATATGGCTAGACACATAATTAAATCTATTTGAAATGCACCAAACTCCATGCCTTGACCCTGCCATTATCCCACAAACCCTGTACCACACAACAAATGTGCATCCAATTAGCATGAACAATGAAACACTTTGCATGACGTGAAGGATAATATGTGTCCTCGAGTCACCCATCCCAAGGATTCACCATTGCATTGATAAGAGTTTCCTCATGTGATTAATAAATGCAAATGAAACCCACTAATGCTATTTACTTAGGGAATAATCATGAAGTCATGATTCCCATTTTTAATCAAGTTTCCAGGGCTAAGGTCAGTTCCATGTTTTTCCCAATGATTCACCTTTGCATTTAAGTCTCACTTGATGTAGTAGCATGAGACTTTGATGAAAGAGTTGGCTTCCTTCTTGATTCTAGCGATAATATTTTTCAGTTTGTGTCCCTCAAGTGTGGATTTTCCAATCATTATCTTAATGATTATCATTGAATCCTCGAAGACTAAGAGAGCTGTAATATTTTCCTCCTCAACTAGAGATAGACCATACATGAGGGTGTATGCTTTTGCCAAATTATTTGATAGATGATTGAGACCCCAGGTATAGGAAATAGTTGAAGTTCCTCTGGAATTGTGAAGACTCCCCCTACTCATGCCACCCCTACGTGAGTTATGGGTTATAATAATAAGGGATTATAAATATTAGGGAATGACGATAAAACCTTAGTATGTAAAAGTCATAAAAATCAATATAATAAAATAATAATTTTTAATTATAATAATAATGATGATAATAATATTTAAAATAATAATTATAATTAATAATTATAATTATAAAAATGATGATAATGATTAAAGTTCACTAAAATCAAAATTTATCAATAACATCTTAAAAAATTAATTATAATAAACAATTATTAATAAACATGAAACATTCACAATAAAAGGAAAAAAATCCAATCCTCACGAAGGAAGAGAATGGTTCCTAAGGCTCATAGTTTGTTACTTTCAATGACTTGTCCTCCAAGATTTAGTCATCATTGCATTATTATAGATGATGCAAAATCTAAAACTTAAACCTAAATTTAGGGAATTCTCCACAAAACAAGAGTTACGAACAAATGCTTATAATTGCCAATGTATAACATAACGTGTTTTGTTATATCATGGATGACATTATTGTGATTGAGAAACTGTAATATAAAAATGCAACACATCACCAGTGACATCATGAAATACTTTATAATATGGAAGCTTCAAGCAAAAAGGAATTGCCTTTTCAATAAAACTAAAAAGATAAGGTTGGGAATGAATTCTACTTTTCCGGTCACCATCTTCATTTCATGTCAATATTGTAGGATGACATATGCACATATGTAAGCCCCAATGAATATGCTTTTTTAAGTCCACAAATAGAAAATGGGGATGCGTTAGCCGCCCAAGGAATATGCTTTTTTAATTCCATAGGACCACAAATAAAAAAAATAAAAATGGGGATGTGTTAGCCGCCCTGAAGCCGTCGGTTCGTTATTGAACATGTGACCTTCATAACCATAATTTGTGAAATGCGCCGCTTACACACAACAAACAAATCTTATTATTAAGTTGACCATTCCAAAAAGGCCTTAGTGTTCAATTGCAATTCCTCTATGAAAAAAGTAGTGCCTTCGCCTTGTCGTATGCTTTAAAAATGGATCACATTAGTAAGATATTATATATATATATATATAATTTAATTTAATTTAATTTAAGGTTACCACTAAGTTATATATCATCTTTTTTTTGGAATAAAGGATATTCTAAAGTTTAAGGAGGTTTACATATGCTATTTTTTGAAATATATTCTATTTCTTGAGATTTGAATCTGTAATATATTTTTAGAAGAAAATATGTGTTTTTAACTATTAAACTTATATATACAATTTGAGTGGGTCTAATAGTTAAAAACATATATTTCATCTTTGAAGATGACTAATTTAAATCCAAAAAAATAAAATATATATATCATCCCTTATTCCACAAAGAATAATCATCAAATATAAATAAATAAATTAATTGATGTTTTAGTTATCTTCATCTTTATTATAAAATATATTGGATTTTTTTTTATTTTTAGATTAACTTATGTAAAAGACAAGGGAAAAAAGAGAAGATGTGTTTCTCTTTATAATTTTATTATGCAAACACAGCCTCAACATAAACATTGATTAATAAATATATTCATTAATTTAATTGGTGGAGAGGAATTTTATGAATATTTGTATCTAGTTTAAAAGGTTTTTTTATATGTGTTTGTGGAGAGGAATTTTATGAATGTTTGTACCTATTTTAGGAGTTTTTTTTTTATATGGGATTGTGGAAAGGTAATATTGATATGGATTAAAATTGTTAACTCTTTATTCCATTTAAAATTTATATAAAAAAAAACCATTCAAAATTCATACAAAAGAAATATAATTTAAAGAAATTATGTATGAATTTTTTTATATAAATGATTTAATTAGTTAAAAATAATTAAATCTCTTTTAAATATTTTTGAGTATGTGTGTTTTTACACTTAATCATAATGCTAAAAAAAAATTTAGATAAAAATTGTGTTGACATTTCAAAACTCTCTATATAGTTTTTATTTAGAAGTTTCTGTAGCACTCTTTTAAATATTTTAAAATTCTTTTAAATTATAAATATGAAAGAACCAATGTTGCACGGGAACTGTTCTCGGTATTTTCAATATCTAGTTCCCAAGCTCCCAAAGTTTAGGGAGTTTGGGAACTAGTTGGGAACGTTCTTAATTGGTTAGGAACTTTTTTGGGAACTTGGGAGCTTTTTGGAAGCTTTAACATCAAAGAAATGGGAGCTTTGGAACGAGTGTCCTAAAAGAAGAGCTTTAAATTAGAATTATATTAAGTTAAAATGTAAATATATTTATTCTTTTATTACAAATACATAATTTCCTACAAATATTTTCATTCTATTTATTCAAAATATCACTATAAAACTAAGACTAAACTATAGGTAATATTATTTCAAAAATTAGTAAAGTAAAAAAACTTAATAATACTCACTTTATAGTTATGGATATGAAATTTTTTTAATGCATTTATGTTTTAATTCAAACCCAAACTAAACATGAAAGTCCAATAAATCAATATCCTATGCATTTGCTCCACTTTGTAGTTGATATCAACCAACCATATCATTGACTTTTATTGTATTTTCATATTAAAAGAATAGTACTATTTTGTTTTTTTCAATAAAAAAAGAATAATGTTTCAACTTTACAAAGATGTTTAAAGTTTATATATGTAAAGTTTAATTTTAAAAAGATGTTAAAATTGTATATATGTATTTTCAACTTTGTTTTTCATTTTCTAATGGAATATTTGTGGATATTAAAGTTTCATTATTGTGTTAAATATATTCATATAATTATTAGCACAAATTAAATTAGTAATTTTAATATTGTAGTTGTTACAATAGGAGATCTAAAATATTTTTTATATTTTTTTAATATATATTATTGCTGCTCCCAAATTCAAGTTTCCTGTAAATTTGACGGAAACTTCTACTTGTTCCGGACACTCATATCCACATTCCCAACTTCCCCACGTTTTAGAAACTCATGCAACATAGAAAAAAAACTAATATTTAAACAATATTAAATCCAGATTTTATTAATAAATTGTATTTATAAATCAAAATAGTATTGAAACTTTCTACATTTTAAGATTTTTAAAATTTATAACGTGAATTTAATCTTATAAGAGAAATTTGAGTAACCAAGTTATATTTTCCATTTATATTTATTATTAAGTTAAGTATTACTCTTTTTTTAATATCCATAAATAATTTAATTATAAACTCTTTCAATTTAATAATATTTTAAATTTATAATTCTTTTAATATAAGATTATTAAATTATAAATTTAAATAAATTTAAAAATATTGTTATTAAAGATGATGGTTAACATCCATGGAGACTAAATTTGAAAAATGTTAGGAAGGTCGGTATTGTAACAAATATTTTGAAATTGTGATTTAATGTGGATGTGGATAGGATAATATAAGAGAAAGTGTTTTTCAGCTTCAACCCTTCTTAGTTTCTAACAGCCACTTTCATTATAAAAATCTTAAAAGTTTGTCCTTATTTTGACAATGTTGATTTTGACATAAAAATTGTTTTGACATACAAAATATCAAATAACAATACTAACACTGTCTAATTCAAACAATAAAAATGGTTACAAACCTCATAGGTCTATGCAATATGAAATTGCCACATTCAATTGAAGCTGAAAAAAAATCTTTTTGGGACAGTTTAATCATTTTACTTTTTAGCTTTTTTCTGGGCATATTTTTTGGTCAATTTTACCTGAAATCCAATCAGAAATTAAATGATTAAGTGGAGTATTCAAAAAAAATTTTTAAAAGCTGAATCCATTTATAAATTCAAAAAATACAATTTAATGAAAAAAAAAAGGATATTATCCAAATTTATATCACCAAATTCCAACACAAAAGAAAGCAATATTTTCCACAAATCCCTACTTCAATTACAGCTCTGTTAGGATATTTCCTATAACAATTAAGAATTAAAAAATTAAAAGAACAAACCCCTGCTTCAATTACAACTCTGTTAGGATATTTCCTATAACAATTAAGAATTAAAAAATTAAAAGAACAAACCCCCTCTTGATTCATTCCACGTATCCATCATAAATTCCTTGAAGAATCCCCTTCACCCGTTCCGAAGTATGCTATTATAGAGATCCGCTATTTCACAACCACGTCTCCTAAACACGGTTGTCGCAATCTCAGAATTTGGTCCAATGATATGAATCGATTCCACTCTTGTTCATCAAGTTTTGACTTCTTCTATTAGCCCTGCTCCTTCCTCAGCTATTCATTCTCGATGCTTCGTCGATTGGATGCAACGCCGGTGCAACTCTCTTGAAGCATCTCACCTCTTTCCTCCGCCCTCTATATAATTTCGCTTCCATTGGCTCATCACACAGACACAATCAATTCAACTTCATTGCAGCCTTCACCGTTTCTTCCAGACTTCCATTGTCAGCTCTAGGGTCACAGATTTTAGCGACCAATGTCTCCTTGCATTGAAAACCCTTCTTATATCTGCCACCACCCCAAATTTTCTGATTCACAAAAGCCCCATTTTCTTAAGAATTCAGACCCGTCCTCCCATCTCTCAGAATCTGCTTGGAGATCGCATTCTGAGGCCGAAGAGGGGCTCACATCTGATCATCTGTGGATGAAAATGCAAGCCGAAGCGAGGAAAGATGCAGAGGGCGAGCCCCTGCTAGCAGGCTTTCTGTGCACTACGGTATTAGCTCACAAGTCTCTCGAAAGTGCCCTGGCTTTCCAATTGGGCAGTAAGCTTTCAAACTCCACGCTTTCAAGCACCGTCCTCTACAATGCCATAATGGGTGTTGTGGTGGAAGATGCAGAGATCCGAGAAGCAATAAGAGCGGATCTTAGGGCTGTGAAAGAGAGGGACCCTGCATGCGTTTCTTATATACATTGCCTGCTCAATTTTAAGGGCTTTCAGGCTTGCCAGGCGCACAGAGTGGCGCATAAGCTTTGGAGCAGGGGAAGGATTCCTCTCGCCCTTGCAATTCAGAGTAGGGTTTCCGAGGTTTTTGCGGTTGACATCCATCCCGGCGCTATAATTGGCAAGGGGATTCTGTTTGATCATGCTACCGGACTAGTGGTGGGGGAGACTGCTATAATTGGGAATAACGTTTCCATCCTTCACAATGTTACCCTTGGAGGGACTGGAAAACAAGGGGGCGACCGCCACCCCAAGATTGGAGATGGCGTGCTAATTGGTGCTGGAACTAATGTTCTGGGTAATATCAGTGTTGGGGAGGGTGCTAAGATCGGGGCAGGCTCTGTTGTGCTCACTACAGTGCCCCCTTACACGACGGCTGTTGGCAATCCAGCTCGGTTGATTGGCGGTAAGCTTGATAAGACTGCCAGTTTAGCCATGGATCATACTTCCTTCATCTCTGAGTGGTCAGACTATGTAATCTAGTCGCCTTGGCCAAATT
>JASDQU010100931.1:156496-169086 GCA_032191745.1 Picea mariana | reverse complement strand
AAATCTAAAAAAAATAAAATATGTATACATTCATTAATAAATATATTCATTAATTTAATTAGTGGAGAGGAATTTTATGAATATTTATATCTAGTTTAAAAGATTTTTTTATATGTGATTGTGGAGAGGAATTTTATAAATGTTTGTACTTATTGTAAAAGTTTTTTTTTTTTTTTTATATGGGATTGTGGAAAGGTAATATTGATATGGATTAAAATTGTTAACTCTTTATTCTATTTAAAATTTATATATAAAAAAAAAACATTTAAAATTCATATAAAAGAAACATAATTTAAAGAAATTATGTATGATTTTTTTTTATATAAATGATTTAATTAGTTAAAAATAATTAAATCTCTTTTAAATATTTTTGAGTATGTATGTTTTTACACTTAATTATAATGTTAGAAATTTTTTTAGATAAAAATTGTGTTGACATTTCAAAACTCCATACATAGTTTTCATTTAGAAATTTCTTTAGCACTCTTTTAAATATTTTAAAATTCTTTTAAATTATAAATATGAAAGAACCAATGTTGCACGGGAACTGCTTTCGGTATTTTCAACATCTAGTTCCCAAGCTTCCAAGTTTAGAGAGTTTGGGAACTAGTTGGGAACGTCCCCAATTGGCTAGGAACTCTTTTGGGAACTTGGGAGCTTTTTGATAACTTCAACATCAAAGAAATGGGAGCTTGGGAACGAGTGTCCTAAAAAAAGAGCTTTAAATTAGAATTATATTAAATTAAAATGTAAATATATTTATTCTTTTATTACAAATACATAATTTCCTACAAATATTTTCATTATATTTATTCAAAATATCACTATAAAACTAAGACTAAACTATGGGTAATATTATTTCAAAAATTAGTAAAGTAAAAAAACTTAATAATACTCACTTTATAGTTGTGGATATGAAATTTTTTTAATGCATTTATGTTTTCTTTCAAGCCCAAACTAAACATGAAAGTCCAATAAATCAATACCCTATCCAGGACAAGCATTTGCTCCACTTTGTAGTTGATATCAACCAACCATATCATTGACTTTTATTGTATTTTCATATTAAAAGAATAGTACTATTTTGTTTTTTTTCAATAAAAAAAGAATAATACTTCAACCTTACAAAGATGCTTAAAGTTTATATATGTAAAGTTTAATTTTAAAAAAATGTTAAAATTGTATATGTAAAGTTTAATTTTAAAAAAATGTTAAAATTGTATATATGTATTTTCAACTTTGTTTCTCATTTTCTAATGGAATATTTGTGGATATTAAAGTTTCATTATTGTGTTAAATATATTCATATAATTATTAGCACAAATTCAATTAGTAATTTTAATATTGTAGTTGTTGCAATAGGAGAAACATTGTCCTCTATTCAACTTCAATTTTATTGAAATAAGATTTAAAATGTATCAATATCTATATACATTGCAATCCAAAGTATCATTGTAATCTAAAATATTTTTTATATTTTTTTAATATATATTATTGCCGCTCCCAAATTCAAGTTTCTTATAAATTTGACGGAAACTTCTACTCTTTCCAGACACTCGTATCCACGTTCCCAACTTCCCCAAGTTTTGGAAACTCGTGCAATATAAGAAAGAACTAATATTTAAACAATATTAAATCCATATTTTATTAATAAATTGTATTTATAAATCAAAATAGTATTGAAATTTTGTTAATTTTAATATTTTTAAAATTTATAACGTGAATTTAATCTTATAAAAGAAATTTCACTAACCAAGTTATATTTTTCATTTATATTTATTATTAAGTTAAGTATTAGTCTTTTTTTTTTTAATATCAATTATAAACTCTTCCAATTTAATAATATTTTAAATTCATAATTCTTTTAACATAACATTATTAAATTATAAACTTAAATAAATTTAAAAATATTGTTATTAAAGATGATGGTTCACATCCATTGAGACTAAATTTGAAAAATGTTAGGAAGGTCGGTATTGTAACAAATATTTTGAAATTGTTGTTTAATGTGGGTGTGGATAGGATAATGTGAGAGAAAGTGTTTTTCAACTTCAACCTTCTTAGTTTCTAACAGCCACTTTCATTATAAAAATCTTAAGAGTTTGTCCTTATTTTGACAATGTTGATTTTGACATAAAAATTGTTTTAACATACAAAATATCAAATAACAATACTAACACTGTCTAATTCAAACAATAAAAATGGTTACAAACCTCATAGGTTTATGCAATATGAAATCGCCACATTCAATTGAAGCTGAAAAAAAATCTTTTTGGGACAGTTTAATCATTTTACTTTTTGGCTTTTTTCTGGGCATATTTTTTGGTCAATTTTACCTGAAATCCAATCAGAAATTAAATGATTAAGTGGAGTATTCAAAAAAAATTTAAGAAGCTGAATCCATTTATAAATTCAAAAAATACAATTTAATGAAAAAAAAAAGGATTTTATCCAAATTTATATCACCAAATTCCAACACAAAAAAGAGCAATATTTTCCACAAATCCCTACTTCAATTACAGCTCTGTTAGGATATTTCCTATAACAATTAAGAATTAAAAAATTAAAAGAACAAACCCCTGCTTCAATTACACTCTGTTAGGATATTTCCTATAACAATTAAGAATTAAAAAATTAAAAGAACAAACCCCCTCTTGATTCATTCCACGTATCCATCATAAATTCCTTCAAGAATCCCCTTCGCCCATTCCGAAGTATGTTATTATAGAGATCCGCTATTTCACAACCACGTCTCCCAAACACGGTTGTCGCAATCTCAGAATTTGGTCCAATGATATGAATCGATTCCACTCTTGTTCATCAAGTTTTGACTTCTTCTATTAGCCCTGCTCCTTCCTCAGCTATTCATTCTCGATGCTTCGTCGATTGGATGCAACGCCGGTGCAACTCTCTTGAAGCATCTCACCTCTTTCCTCCGCCCTCTATATAATTTCGCTTCCATTGGCTCATCACACAGACACAATCAATTCAACTTCATTGCAGCCTTCACCGTTTCTTCCAGACTTCCATTGTCAGCTCTAGGGTCACAGATTTTAGCGACCAATGTCTCCTTGCATTGAAAACCCTTCTTATATCTGCCACCACCCCAAATTTTCTGATTCACAAAAGCCCCATTTTCTTAAGAATTCAGACCCGTCCTCCCATCTCTCAGAATCTGCTTGGAGATCGCATTCTGAGGCCGAAGAGGGGCTCACATCTGATCATCTGTGGATGAAAATGCAAGCCGAAGCGAGGAAAGATGCAGAGGGCGAGCCCCTGCTAGCAGGCTTTCTGTGCACTACGGTATTAGCTCACAAGTCTCTCGAAAGTGCCCTGGCTTTCCAATTGGGCAGTAAGCTTTCAAACTCCACGCTTTCAAGCACCGTCCTCTACAATGCCATAATGGGTGTTGTGGTGGAAGATGCAGAGATCCGAGAAGCAATAAGAGCGGATCTTAGGGCTGTGAAAGAGAGGGACCCTGCATGCGTTTCTTATATACATTGCCTGCTCAATTTTAAGGGCTTTCAGGCTTGCCAGGCGCACAGAGTGGCGCATAAGCTTTGGAGCAGGGGAAGGATTCCTCTCGCCCTTGCAATTCAGAGTAGGGTTTCCGAGGTTTTTGCGGTTGACATCCATCCCGGCGCTATAATTGGCAAGGGGATTCTGTTTGATCATGCTACCGGACTAGTGGTGGGGGAGACTGCTATAATTGGGAATAACGTTTCCATCCTTCACAATGTTACCCTTGGAGGGACTGGAAAACAAGGGGGCGACCGCCACCCCAAGATTGGAGATGGCGTGCTAATTGGTGCTGGAACTAATGTTCTGGGTAATATCAGTGTTGGGGAGGGTGCTAAGATCGGGGCAGGCTCTGTTGTGCTCACTACAGTGCCCCCTTACACGACGGCTGTTGGCAATCCAGCTCGGTTGATTGGCGGTAAGCTTGATAAGACTGCCAGTTTAGCCATGGATCATACTTCCTTCATCTCTGAGTGGTCAGACTATGTAATCTAGTCGCCTTGGCCAAATTRGTTTSCCTGCCCACCAGGGATTAACAGGGCCAAATGCATGCTAATTTTGTTATACAGGTTCTGTGCTGAGCTCATTTTCTTTTTATACCTGTATTTCCCCATCTTGTTTTGAAGCTCCCTGCTCTTCTCTGCATCACAGGGAAACTARTTTCCTTACATTTTGGTAAATTAATACAACGCCATCTTTATCGGAGAATTATCCATGTGTAYTGGTAAGGTGCAGGGGAATTATCCATGTGTATTGGTATTGCTGGTGAAAGCTTGTTAAGTTGCAGGGTTCAAATCATTTTTAGTTTTTAATGGATAAATCAGAAGGAAAATTAAGTAATAAAAAATGTAAAACATGTACATGTCAACCCACAAAACGTTATTGGATTGGATGATGGTAGAGGAAATCTCGTTTGGTGATATCATAATGAATCCCAATTGCAATTTCCTGATTTTGGTATGTTAATACTCGGGAGAAGTGAAGGTTTAAATCTTTAATGGTTTTCTTATATAAATCAGAAGACAAAACTTATTAATAAAAAATCAAAAATCTGGTTTGGTTATATTTATAACGTATCCTTACTGCTGTACACTGATTTTGGTATGTCAATATTGGGGAAAGGTTAAATTCTTTTGTAGCTGTAGATCAATTGAGATCAAAATCTTATAAATGTTTGCCAACTGCCCCCACACTGTTTTTGTTTAAAAAAAAAAATGGCAGTTAGTGATCAGTAAAGTCCCACTGTGTGGAAATATAACTTGTAATCCATCTCACCATTTTTTCAAGTTTTTTCCTGAATGTTTCTTAATCTGGATTTAGCTTCCAAGTTAGAACCTATGGCTTCACAATCTGTAACTTACAGTAAGTGAAAAGGAAAAGACACCATTTTTTCAAGCTTTCTCCTGAATGTTTCTTAATCTGCATTTAGCTTCCAAGTTAGAGGCTATGGCTTCACAATCTGTAACTTACAGTAAGTGAAAAGGAAAAGACATTTTCTTTTCAAGCTTTCTCCAGAATGTTTCTTAATCTGCATTTAGCTTCCAAGTTAGAGGCTATGGCTTCACAATCTCTAACTTACAGTAAGTGAAAAGGAAAAGACAGCCGGAAGAACAAAATGAAATGCCTTTTCACGTTTAAGAATGGGCAACAATCCAAACTTGTATACATGTACAAATGCCATCCGTTATCCTATGGGCTCTTCTTGAATTTCAACTCCCAACTATAAAATGACAATTTATTGAGCAACAGGAATATGGATAAGGTATTTTTTATCGAATTATTATTATGTTAGTTTCTTCATCACAGGGAGATTAATTGCATTGTAACAAACTTATGAAAAGAAGGAAAATATATCTACAGTCAACATCCACATTTGGACCTTAACTAATCACAAAACCTGGAAGTTGACATGAGAAAATTCTACTATAGGGATGCCTAAGAAAATGAGATATTATATGAAACCAGATTAAGAAAACATGAGATATTATATGAAATCAGATTAAGAAAACATGAGATATAAAAAGATATAGTTAATTTTTAAGACAAATAGAAAAATAACTGATGATTAAGAAAATGACATCTAGAAATAAAAAGATACATCGACTTTTGAAAACTAATGTTAAGTATTAAAGATCTCAAAAATACAAAATCACATACAAAATATTTAAGAATAATATAGAAATGTTTTATTTTTTTATATAAACATACTTAAAAATACTTGAGGTAAGACATTATCATATACTTGATCTTTTTAAGGAAGAGATCCACTCTTCATCATTTGTCTCTTTCAGGGGGAACCTCCTAATGAGCTATGCTTCAAATATAATACTTCTTCATTCATGCCTATAACATTGTTTACATCCCTTTATATAATACTTCCTACCACTTAAAAACATTCTAGAGGAGGAACCTTCTAGTAGGTGGACCTTTTTAGTAAGCTCTCTTACATTTATTGTGTTCACATTAGGTTTTATTTACTAATAGTGGTCTCCATATATAACAATACATCTATTATTATCCCCCTTGGGTACCTCCCTAGGTATCCCATATTTTTACCCTAGTTACAATACAACTACAAGAGAAAAGTATAGCATAGAGATGATTGAGAAAATGACATTTATATGGTAACATGTTAAAATTTAAAAAACATGGAAAATAAAAAGATATACTAAATTTGAGGAAATTCTAGTATAGGGATGATAAAGAAAATGACATATATATGATAAAGACAGATTAACAAAAGATGAGAAATAAAAATATATACGAAAGAATAGGATTATTCATAGTCGCCTCCATAAGATAGGAGAAGTGTAAAATTCAAATCATTTTCTCTTTAACTTGGGTAGGGTATCAACGTAACAGTCGCATTGTTAGCACATATAGCGTGGGAAGAGGTCGTACAGGTCAGTACAGGGGTAGTTTCAACAACCAGGGAAGATCAACAAGTCTGAGTAGCGGGCAAAAAAGTCCAAGAAACATAAAATTTATGTTGGGTGGCCTGTTGAGCAATGACAGGAGGTCAGGTAGCCAACAAGGAGACCTCTAATATGTGAAGATGGGCTTTCACCTAGAGATATAAACCACATGAGAGCACATAGGAGCAAATATAGACTTTTTCTCTTGTGCTTGAGTCACCACTTTAGAGAAAAGATGGACGTTTTCTCAAGTGCTTGAGCCACAGAGGATAATGACTCAAGGGGATCTCAGATGAGTGAAGAAGGAATTTCATCTAGAGATCAGGGGATGACTATTTTATTGATAAGAGTGACAAAGGACAAGGACCATGTAACTCCGAAGGTTGAGAAGCTCATAGGGAGTCAACATTCAAGTTTAGGCGAGAATGAACAACCTTCCAAATCTATCAAGGAGGAGTCATGGTACGATATGACCATGCAAGGTGCTTAGAAGCAGGAGGCTTCTAGGAGCATGTTCAGAGGGAAGTCTTTGAAGATGGATCTGAGCGAGATGGTAGGGATAACTTCTGTTTCAGAGGGAGCAACCAATCAATTGGATTGGAGAGAAGCCATGGTAGCGGATCTGATAGCAAAGACATAGCCACATCTAGATGGTAGAAGTATCTTCCTCGCTAAGAGGGAGTGTTGATGCATGTAGCGTCAGACATGTACTTCCATATTCACACATGTCTAGCATGTGGAAGTCGTCGAGAGCCTTCTAACTGTGAGACTTTACTTTAGTTAAAGTAATTAATTATAGTAAAATGTTTGTATTAGTGAGTTAAGTTATTTAAGGCAATGCTAAAAGTAATTAGCATTTAATCTTAGTCATTGATCTCATGTGAGGTGATAAGTAATCTCAGCCGCCAATCACTTTGGAGATTAGGGTTAGGTCATAACTCAATATTATAAAAGCAAGGTTAGGGTAAAGGAGAAAATACCTTTGGTGAGATACCAAGGTCAGGACCTTTGGTGAGGTACCAAGATCGAGACTTTTGGTGAGAGACCAAGGTCGGAATTTTACACAGAGATAACAAAGAAGGACTTTTTCTAGTGTGGATTCATTCGAGAGTGTAGAAGCAAAGGACTTTTGCTTACACTGTATGAGTGAGGAGATCTCTATGATTGGGTGAAGAGTATTTTATCCAAGTGTTGATAGAGTTGAATCACAAATGGCAGTGATTCAAAGAGATCTTGGATAGGTGGAGAATGACTTCCATCTAGATATCTAGGCAAAGGAAGAGAGAAAGCAATCGTACAACAAAAGGATTGGTCATCACAGACAATGCAGGTTTTTTGGTACGAGTCACATAGACAATGTGAGTATTGGCATTACAGTCACGCAGATAAAAGGAGTATCAGGGTAACAATCACGTTGTTGTTGTATAGATCATACAACAAATTTGGTAGCAGATCAGTTTATCAAGTGCAGATGTACTTTGCTTCTTTTCTCTTTGGATCGTTTTCCCAGTAAGGGAGCCCTTGTAAGATTTGAAGTTATTTGAATGATAAGCTTAGTTGATGGGAATAATATCTTTGTGTACTGTGCATGAGATTTTTTGGTTTCCTTATTTATGCTTCCGCTGTAATGTTTAGTTGATTACTCAATTGTGCTTTAATTCAATAAGTGATTTATTTGGAATTAATTGTTGGGTGTTGGGTAGAGGGGTAAAATCAACATGTTATCAAAGAAGATTGCTTTGAGAGGAAGCCAATATCAAGATGCACAACAATAGATCTATGAGATTTGAGTGACCAGGGGAGAGATTGAGTTCAGATCTAGGGTTATAACAACAGATCTATTAGATCGAGAGTGACAAGGTGGGTGCTTGAAGGACTAAGCACATATCCACTATATTTTGTAGTAGATATGTCAGATCTGCAGGAGATATTGTTCGATCTATAAACCAACAAGTGAAATGAAAGGAAATATTTTGGGTAAATAGCTAAAATGTAGTTAGATTCAGCTGTCGAGTATAGCACGGGTATTATGTTACAAGGCGCCTGGACTGCACGGGAATCAACGCAACAATCACATTGTTAACGTAGGTCACACGGGCAGAGGTCATACAAGTCAATACAAGGGTAGTTTCAATAGCTAGGGTAGATCAACAAGTCCGAGCAACGTGAAGCAGAGTCTAGGAAGCATAAAATTTCGGTTGGGTGGCTTGATGAGTAATGGTAGGAGGTCGGGCAACCAACAAGAAGATCTCAGATAGGTTAAGATGGACTTTCATCTAAAGATATAAACCACATGAGAGAACATAGGAGCAACGATATACTTTTTTTCATGTGCCTGAGTCATCCACTTTGGAGGAAAGATGGAATTTTTCTCAAGTGTTAAATCCATGAAGGATAATGACTCAAGGGGATGTCAAATGGGAGAAGAAGGAATTCCATCCAGAGATTAGGGGATGATAGATCTATCGATGAGAGTGACAGAGAAAAAGGAGAAGGTAACTTCGAAGGTTGAGGAACTCAGAGAGAGTCAGTGTTTAGGTTTAGGTGGGAAGGAACAACCTTCCAAGTCTATCAAGGAGGAGTCGTGGTACAAGATGACCATGCAGGATGCTCAGAAGAAGGAGGCTTCTAGGAGCATGTTCAGAGGGAAGTCTTCGAAGATGGATCTGAGCGAGATGACAACGCTAACTTATGTTTCAGAGGGAGCAGCCAAGCATGTGGATTGGAGAGAAACCATGGTATTGGATCTAGTAGCAAAGGAAAAGCCACATCCAAGTGGTATAAGTACATTCCTCGCTAAGAGGGAGTGTTGATGCATGTAGCATTGGACATATACTTCCACATTGGCACATGCCTAGCACATGGAAGTCGTCGAGATCCTTCTAATTGTGAGACTTTACTTTAGTTAAGGTAATTAATTAAAGTCAAGTGTTGTTATTAGTGAGTTGAGTTATTTAAGGAAATGATAAAAGTAATTAACATTTAATCTTAGCCATTGATCTCAAGTGAGGAGAGAAGTAATCTCAATTGTTAATCACATTGGAGATTAAGGTTAGGTCATAACTCAATTTTATAAAAACAAGGCTAGGGTAAAGGAAAAAATACCTTTTGTGAGATACCAAGTTTGATACCTTTGGTGAGATACCAAGGTTGGTATTTTTGGTGAGAGACCAAGGTCAAAATTTTACACAAAGATAGAAAGAAAGACTTTTGCTAGTGTGGAGTCATTCGGGAGTGTAGAAGCAAAAAATGGCTTTTTCTTACACTATACGAGTGAGGAGATCTCATTGATTGGGTGAAGATTATTTAATCCAAATGTTGATAGAGTTGGATCACGAAGGACATTGATTCAAATAGATCTTGGTTAGGTGGAGAAGGAATTTCATCTAGATATCTAGGAAAAGGAAGAGAGAAAGCAACTATACATTAGAAGGACTAGTTGTCACGAACAATGCAATTTTTTTGGTACAGGTCGCATAGACAACACGGGTTTTGGCATTATAGTCGCGTAGATAGCACAAGACAATGCGAGTATCATGGTAACAGTCATGTTGTTGCCATACAAATCATACAACATATTTGGTAGCAGATCAACCAGCCAGGTGCATATGTACTTTGTCTCTTTTCTCTTTGGGTCATTTTCCCAATAAGGGAGCCCTTGTAAGCTTGAAGTTGTTTGAATGATAAACTTATTTGATGGGAAGAATATATTTGTGTATTGTGCATGCGATTTTTTGGTTTCCTTATTTATGCTTCTATTGTAATATTTAGTTGATTACTCAACTATGCTTTAATTCAATAAGTGATTATTTGGAATTAACTGTCAGGTGCTATGTAGAGGGGTAAAATCAACAATTAATACCCATGAATAATTCCCTCTTGGACCCCCTCTTTGACCTTCCCCTCTCTTGTGGAAACTTAGCCCCCCATTACTCCATTTGTATCCATCTATAGTAGGCATTACATTTTATTTTGTTATTACGATATACAATGTTTATGTATTACATAGTCGGGCTTGTGATTGTACATTGTATTTACATTATATATCACTAAACCGGAGATTAAAAACAAGGATGCTACATTTCCCTCCACTTACAATTTTCACTGTCATCGACACACAACACCAGACTAGGACACATGTACAAAATTTACATCATGGTACTTGATACTTTCGCAAGTTCACAACTCCTGTAACAATTCTAACCAACAATATCCCGCGCCCCACAACTTGCACAACCCAAGGAAATGTACCCCCTTCTTTGCACCATAGTCCCTTAGGTTGTACCATTTCCCTTCCATGGCTCTAGCACAGATTGAAAAACAATTCTCCGAGATGTGGATCTTCCATCTGTCAAAATGGAGTTTTGCACACTTATATACAAATATACATTTAGCTTTTTTTTCAAAATTTGCAAAAATTTGCAGGTACTCTCGCATGGTCTCCTTGTGCTCCCATGTGGTGTCTTCATGACCGTAGTAGGTCCAATATACCTTTACTATGCCAATGGATTTGTTTATGAGCACTTTGGATTTCTAGTACAAGATATGCACTAGCTCCAACTAGATCACAATCCAATCAATCATGTGGTTAGGATCATGCACATATTTCTTCAATAAAAACACATGAAACACATTATGAATCCTCATTGATGTAAGTAATGCAAACATGTATGCAACTGGGCCTATTTTATCCAGAACTTCAAATAACCCATAGTATCTCGTTGCCAACTTTGGGCAACTTCCCAATCTTAACAAACTTCTTTTAACCTTTAATTCTAAAAACACATGCTCTCCCACTTTGAATTTTTTGTATGTTATGATTTTATCTACATAACTCTTTTGCTTGTCAAGTGCAACCTTTAAATTCTTCTTGATATTTACCATCTTCTTTTCCATTTCCCTTATAAATTCTATCCCAATAAATTTTCTATCTACTAGGTTATCCCATCTCACTGGTGTGTAACTACATTTCCTGCCATACAAAGCTTCAAATGGGTTTATCTTCAACGATGCATGATACCCATTATTATAAGAAAATTCAACTAGATGAAGATAGTCTTCCCACTTGGAAGGCTTGTCCATTATATACATTCTCAACATATCTTCAATTATCTAGTTACTCCTCTCTGTCTGCTCATTTGGCTCTGGATGATATGATGTACCGAAATTCAAATTAGTCTTAAATCCCTTAAACAACCGCTTCTAAAAATTAGAAGAGAACTTGGGATCTCTGTCTGACACTATTGCCTTAGGCACACCATGTAGTCTGTAAATTTCCTTCATACAGTTCTTTACAACATTGGTTTCCTTGTGAGTTGTTTTCACTGAAATAACATGTGTATCCTTTGTAAGCGTGTCCACCACTACCATGAAGGAATCATGCTGCCTCATTTTTCTTGGCAACTTGGTGATAAAATCTATCACAACTACCTCCCGTTTCCATTAAGGAATGGGCAACGTTTGTAACAATCCTGTTGGATAACTATGTTTAGTCTTCACTTTCTGACATTCGATGCACCTGGCTATGTAATTATCCATATCCTTCTTCATTCTAGACTAGAAATACTAACCTCTTACTGCTGCAATTGTGCTCTGATATCCTGGATAACATAGTTACCAACTTAACGAGAACTCTATAGAGTTCTTGTTTTTTTAGGGGTCACATTTTTTACCTCGTTTTTAAAAATGGTGCTACCAGTAGCAGCCTCTCCCTTTTTAGGTGGTTTTTTGATATTTTAAATTTTTTGATCCATAATGTTTCCACTTTATTTTTTAAATGTTTGTTTTTTCATCTATTTTCATTTTTTTTTCAACAATGTTTTTAGTCATTTTTCCATGCTTCTTTCAATTTCAAAAATATTTTTTACCATTTACTTTTTTGAAAATAAGGTTTTTTGTCTCCTTAATTAATTTATGGTTCCATACTTCTTTAAATATAGTGGAAAATATCATTTTAACACATTTTTTACTTTTACTTCAATACATAGAAATGAGAAATCATTGTAGTTAAATAATACTATTTTTAAATATTTAGCAAAAAATTATATATTTTTTTTTGATAAATTAAAAAAATAAAAAATAAAAAAATAAAAGAAAAAAATTAAAAATCAAATTTATATAATTAACAAAAATTAAAGAAAAACTTATAAAACTAAA
>JASDQU010100931.1:85851-101969 GCA_032191745.1 Picea mariana | reverse complement strand
ATACAAATATCAAGAATTTATTGGGACGACATTAGCAGGTCTTTGAGGCAATTCCACTAGGGAGACCACCTGATAGGGGGTTTGAGAAAACCATTGAGTTGGAGGAGGGGGAAAAACCTATTATCACCCCCCCTATCATCATCCTAGGAGGTTCAAGGATGAGATAGAGAAGGAAATCGAGGAATTGCTGGTGATGGGACACATCAGGCCGAGCACCAACCCATTTGTTTCTTCAGTTGTCTTAGTTGTAAAGAAGGATGGCACCATGAGGATGTGCATTGATTACCGAGCCTTGAACAAGAAAACCATCAAGAACCGGTACCCTATCCCACACATTAACGAGTTGATGGATGAACTGCATGGGGTATTTTTCTTCTCAAAAAATGATCTATGCTCTGGATATCATCAGATCAACATCTGAGAGCAGGACATAGAGAAGATGACATTTCGATGCCCTTTTGGACACTTCAAGTTCCTGGTTATGCCATTTGGGCTAACCAGTGCACTTGCTACATTCCAATCTTGCATGAACCATTTATTCAGGGATCAGTTAAGGAAATCAGTCTTGGTTTTCTTTGATGACATCATGGCAAGAGAATATGAGGCACTTGGATGAGGTATTGAGCACCATGGAGGAACAACCATTATATGCCAAAGAGTTGAAGTGCAAGTTTGGTATGATAGAGCGGATTTACTTAGGCCACATCATCAATGCACAGGGGGTATAGGTGCACCAAGAGAAGATTATGGCCATTCTGGATTGGCTGACACCCAGGAATGTGACATAATTGAGGAGCTTCTTTGGGCTGTGCAACTATTACAAGCGGTTCGTTCGGGTTTTTTTCAGCTCGGAGCACTGTTGACATATCTTAACAAGCATGGGGCCTTCATATGGACCGAGAAATCATAGGAAGCCTTTTATCACATGAAAGAAGTCATGGGAACTTGTCCAGTGTTGGCACTACCAGAATTCACCTTGCCATTTGTACTAGAGTGTGACGCATCCAGTGAAGGGATTGGTGCAGTTTTGAAGCAGGGAGGACACCCCATTGTATTCGAGAGTTGGAAGCTTAGTCAACCTGAGAGGTTGTACTCCCTTTATGACAAGGAAATGTTGGAAATCATGCATGCATTGACCAAGTTCATACAATATTTGGTGGGTAGAAAATTAGTGGGCAAGATCGATCACAACAGTTTGAAGTATTTTCTTGAGAATAAGAACCTCAGTGAGCACCAATAGAAATGGGTGATGAAGGTATAGGCTTTCGACTTTGACATAGAGTATGTCAAGGGGAAGAAGAACATTGTGGCTGATGCACTATCGAGGCAACCTACGACATGTTCTTTGATGGAGATTTCAGCAGATTGGAAATCCCACTTGATGGAGATTTCAGCAGATTCACCTCTAGCAGGCCATCAGGGTTTTTTCAAAACCTACAAACAGATCAAAGAGAAGTTCTCATGGAAGGGCCTCAAATAGGACGTTATGAGACACGTCAATGAGTGCATGAATTTCCAGTAGAACAAGTCAGAGCATGCTCTTCCAGTAGGGCTACTTCAACCACTCCCCATTCTAGAGAAAAAATGGGAGAGTATATCTATGGACTTCATCACAGGTCTACTCAAGGTCCAGGGTAAGGAATGTATCTATGTAGTGGTCGATAGATCGACCAAGTTTTCTCACTTCTATGCCATACCAACAAGGTACATCTCAGTTCAGGTAGCCGATTTTTTCTTTAGGGAGGTCTTCAGACTTCATGGGTTTCCAAAGAACATTGTTAGTGATAGGGACAGTCGNACGTGGGTAAAGTGGTTACATTTAGGAGAACATTGCAACAACACCACCTTCCACATGTCCATCGGTATGCCACCCTTCTGAGAATTGTATGGATATGATGCTCTCACTTTGGTAGACTTGGTCTTCGGAGAGAGAAGATCTCCCAAGGCCAATGATTAGATCATAGAGAGTTAGGAGATTCTCAAGTTGTTGAAAGAGAACCTACATACGGCGCAAAATCAACATAAGATAAGTAAGGACATGCAAAGGATAGAGCGCATCTTTGAGATTGGAGATTTGGTTTTCTTGAGACTCCAATCCTACAGACAGTCATCTCTAAAGAATATTGGGACCGAGAAGCCCAAGCCCAGATTTTATGGTCCTTATAGGATCATGCACCGAGTAGGGGAGGTTTCTTACGAGCTAGAGCTTCCAGAGGGGAGAAAGATTCATAATGTGTTCCACGTGTCTTGCCTAAAAAAGGCAGTGGGACAATTCATTAGCACATTAGAGGAGCTTCCCCTGTTGGATGAGGAGGGATAGTTGGAGTTAGTTCCAGAGGCCTTTTTGGAGTTCCAGGAGTGGAAACTAAGGAGAAGGGTCATCAGAGAGTGTTTGATCAGATGGAGAGGGCTTCCAGTAGGACGCTACTTGGGAGAGCGAGCAGGTGTTGCAGCACCCTGGATTGGTAGTTCTTGAGGACAAGCAATTTCGGGAAGGGAGGACTATAATGTCCCTTTCCAAATAGGATCTCTAGAGAGGAGGCTTAATGGTCTAAACCACCCTGTTAGACTATAGCCAAGGATAAAGAGGGGTAAACAGGGTTACTAGAGGTGACTCCAGTCACAGTTGTTATATTCAGAAAGTGACATTGAGATAAAAAGGGTTAAAAACGCTTTTAAGTCATTATGAGCTAAAAATAGAAGTCAACACTAAATTAGGGTTTCAACATTGATTTAGGGTTTTGGAAGTCAACAACGAATTAGGGTTTCATCATGATTTAGGGTTTTGGAAAGCTATAAAGGAAGGGTCAATGACCGAATTCATTTTTTATGTAGATTATGACTTGTCATTGAGGAGAAGAGGTGCATCTCAAGAGAGATAGTTCAGTGGATTCTAGGAGAACCAATGGATGATTTCGGTGTTGAGAGACACACCCTAGTCACCGGGAAGATCATTCAGGTCTTCCATCATTCTTCAACAATAGTTACACAGTGTTCAACAGTAAGGGCACATTCATCTAGAGTGAGGACGCAACTTATGAGAGGGTTTTTAGTAGAATTATCCCATCCAGGGAGAATTACAAGATTTCCCTCTGACCCATTTGAGAGGAGGGAAAGGTGCATATTTTTCCAGGTTCCTGATAAGATTCTGATAGAGGAATCAACTGGGAATCATTTTTCAGACTTGGACATGCGACACTTTTGGCGAGAACATTTGGGGTTCCAGAGAGAGCATCATACCAGATTCAGGAAAACCCTTCCGACCCATTTCCTAGTAGACCAAGGCGGTCATTTTGAGACACATCTCATCCAATTCCGATGGTGGAATCACTAGGATGCATTTTTCTAGAAGAAGAGGGGCTCATTCCCGCAGGGGTATCAATCCGGGGTCCAGATTCATCAGCAGAGGGGTCCGACAAACACCAGTACTGAGGACTAGAGCAAGGAACATCATTTGGGATAGTTTCCAGGCCATTTCGAGAAGTATAGCTCCCAAGGAAAACTTTCCAGACTTACAGCAGTTACCGTCACAACTTCCATAGTCCTATCGCATCCATTGATTCCGCAGTGCTCCCATATTCTGGGTATTATCTTCTAGTTGCTTATTTGTATTCCAGCTAAGATCCTTTGTCTTTTGATGTATTCAAGTATTGTAATTTTATTAAGCCGCATTCATCCATTTTGTAATCCACAAAGATATCATAATACAAACTTTGCAGTCCTTTGTCACATTTATTATTTGTATGATTAGTTATATGTTGTAAACCATTGATCCTACACACACATTAGCAACGTTTCCTAGACTAGACAAGTCAGAAACTTTACATTCCCCATCTCAGTTGGTCTTCCTCATCCGAGAACCAAATTTTCCTTTTTCCCACCTCCTCCTCTATCTCTGTAACCTGCTGAGCATCTCGAGTTCTATATTGAGTTTGGAAATTTTTCCATATTCTCCATTTTGATATCTCCTCCCTTTGTTTCCAGTACTGAAAAAATCTTATTTTACTTTGCCCAAGTATCTCTTGTTTCATCCTTTCTCTGTCTTGGTTTTCCATCCTGGGTTCTTGCTACCAAGCATCTTCCCAAAATCTCGTTGTGTGGCCATTCCTGATTTCCCAAAAAATGTGATCCTGGATCCACTTTTTGTTTCTCCAGACTAAGGTCCAGATGGATGATCCTTCTCCTGTATATGTGAAACTTATTAGATCATGAGGGTTAATACCTAGAGCATATTTTTATTTCCACATGCTAGCCCATGACACCGAGCTATCTTTAATCCATCTCTACCACAGTTTTGGTCCGTATGCATCATTTGTTACTTGTGGGTCCTGTAAACCAAGACCTCCTTTGCTCTTTGGCCAACACAGTTTCTCCCAGGCTACTAGAGCCCATTTCTTCTTATCCTATACTCCTCTCCATAAGAAGTTTCTTTTGATTGTTATGATTTTCTGTAAAATGCCTTTTGGAGCAGGAAAGACCGACATTAAGTACGTTGGGATCGCTTGTAAGATTTCCTTTATTAGTATTAATCGACCAACTAAACTAAGGGTTCTATAGGTCCATATTTTTACTCTCTCATGTCGCTTGGTGAGGACCTCTTCCCAAGTAGTGTACTTACTTTCCTTTTCCGTAAGGGGCACACCCAAATATTTTGTGTGTGGGTTTTTCCTCTGAAATCCTAAGATGTTGGAGAGGTTCCTTTGAACACCAATATTGTTGTTGCATAAGTATATCATATATTTTGATTGGTTTATCTCTGTCCCTGAGGCTTCTCCAAAATCAACTAGGATATTCTTGTATGCTGTAGCTTCCTTGACAATGGGAATCCTGTGAAGCATCGTGTCATCCATAAATTGTTTATGTGTTGTTGTTGGGAACTCTTCATACACTCTGAGACCTTTTATAGTTCCCTCTTCCATTGCAACTTTTATGGTTCTGCTTAACCCTTCCATCATAATAATAAACAAGAAAGGGGACAATGGATCCCCTTGTCTGAGGCCCCTGGAAGGGTAAAAATTTTTTGCTGGGGCTCCGTTAACCAATAATGAGAAACTATTCATGGAAACAAGTGCCATTACCCACTTTATCTAATGCTTTTCAAATGCAAAGGCTTCCATTTCTTTTTCCATATAGTGCCATCTTAGTTTGTCATATGCTTTGGAAAAATCCAGTTGAATTATCATTCCCTCTTTTTTCCTACTTTTCAGAGTATGAATTATTTTGTGGGCTTGAATGATGTTATCCATTGTTTTCCTTCCTTCCACAAAACCTGACTGTTCCTTTGAAATCAGAATGGGGAGTAGGGGCTTCAGTCTATTAGCTATAACTTTAGATATTATCTTGTACACCACATTGCAAAGGGATATCAGTCTGAACTTGTTTGGAGTCCTCACCTCATATTCTTTGGGTGTCAAGTTGATCAGAGTGGAGTTTAGAGCTTTTAGGATTGAGGCCGAGCGTCTTGAGTCTTCCACTAATCCATAAATATCGTATTTAACCACATCCAAAAAATCTTTGAAGAAGTCCATAGTGAAACCATCTGGGCCTAGGGATTTTCCATTTGGCATCTCTTGGATCACTTGGTCAACTTCTTCTGGAGAAACAGGTTTTCTTATATTTAAGTTATTCTCCTCTGAAACCACTCTAGGGATATGCCTTAAGATTCTATGTATTGCTTCAGTTCGGTCCAGGTTGGGTTCTCTATCTATATTCAGAAAATGTGGTTAATTAGAGAATTTTCAATGTCCTGGTGGGATTCTCTCTCTATCCCTTCCTGGTCGTGGATCTTCATGATTTTATTATGATTTCTTCTCGCTATAGTCGAGTTGTGGAAGAACTTTGTATCTTTCTCCCTTCTTTTAACCGCTGCACTCTGGACTTCTGTCTCCATAGGATCTCCTCTTGTTTACATCTTGCCTCCCACTCCTGAATCAATTGGTTCTCCTCTTTTTTCGTCTTCTCATTGTAGCCTTCTTGGATACACTGTTCCTGGAGCCGACCCATTTTATCTTCTAGAATTTTTTTATCTTGGTAAATTTTCCCGAAGACTTCTTTATTCCATAGCTTTAGTTTTTCCTTTATGTGTTTTAGTATTGTTTGAAGTCTAAACATTTTTTTCCCCTCTTCTTGGATGTTTTCTTTCCACCAAATATTGATGTTCTCCTTGAAGGTTGGGTGCTCAATCCAAAAAATCTTGAACTAGAACAACCTATTTTTTGGGGTTACCTGAAATTTTGCCTCCAATGGAACTAGCCAGTGATCCAAGCCCCCCCATGGGAGAATTCTGCCTTCCATTATTATACCTTGCATGATTATTTATTCTGAGATTAAAAACCTGTCTAATATCAAGTCTATTTGGTGGTGTAGAGTTATTTTCTTGTTCTGGGTGAAGTGTCCATTACTAGTTTTGATATCAACCAAATCTGTTTTTTCAATGAAGGATGAGAAGACCTCTGCATCGCTATCTAGTCTTCTAATACCCCCTTTATTCTGATTCAAAGTGGCTATTATATTGAAATCACCTGCTAAAATCCAATGAGGGTTCCTATTTTTACACATTATTTTGGTCACCTCAGTGATCAACTGACAACATGTGCTCATGTTCCCTGAAAATATTAAAAGAGACTTTCTCCATGAGAAAAGTGGTTTTATTTTCCTCTTTCAAAAAATATAACAAGGAAGGTCGTCGCACCCTGCTGTATGCATGGGGTGCGATGATGCCTGATCATCTCACTCTGCACTAAAATTGGACTGCGACGTCGTTGCATGCTTCTTGTGCATAAGGTGCGACGATGCTTAAGCAAAGGAAAATTCAAAATTCATGAATGTTCTAGAAGGGAATCTTATAGAAGATGAGGTGGCCTCCGATCGGTTTGGATCTTACTTGCTTCTCTGATTTAGTGGGATCATCCTAATCTCCTCATACATCTCTCTTTTGCACTATATAAAAAGTGATGTCTCATGGAAAAGGATAAGGTTTCCATGAATAACTCTACTACAGATTATGCTTGAGAGCCTTGCTTTAGTTCTCTAAGTTAAATTGTGGATATTCTTCATCCAAGGCATTGGAGCAAAGGTGTGTGTGTTGGAGAAAATAGCCATTGAAAGGGGACCTTGCAACATCAAGGCATGGGTTTTATTCTCCACTTTCCATTTAATATAATGAAAAAATACATTTCTTCCCTATAAAAGTGTTTTAACTTTTATTGTATAACTCCTTGATCGTATACATAGAATTCATTGGAATATATATATCTTTGTTCTCTATCTCTTTGTTGGTTTGTGCTTCTTAAAACAGGTTCACCATCTCAAAAAATCAAATAAGGAACTACAAGGACGACACTAGCGAGGATCAAGTGTCATTTAAAAGGTATGTCACTTGTACCTCTCTAAACTAGTTTATATGACCATGAAGTTTAAGGTGAAGTGTGTATTATGTCTTGTTTTGTTGTAATTTCCTGTGGAAGTTAGGGAGATCTGTTTGTGTCTGCACTTACCGATTATTCCGATAACAAAATTGGTGACCATACCAGGGATACACCCTTTTTTGTTTTTTCGCTTCTTATTTGTGTTTAGTCTACCTTATTTTGGTTAATTTCATTCTCTAAGTCTATGGGTGATCCATCTTGACTCCTTGGGCCTGAAAGTTCAATGAGAAATTTTGTCTTTCTTCCCATTTTTCCTTATTTTCAGAGATCATTGCACTGTACCCTATAGATATCCTGCGACGATCCTTTGTTGTCGCCCTCTACTTGTGCAGACTAGTGTGATGATGTCACATTGTGCCTTATTTACAATCTATGATGATCCTAGATCCTCACACTGTACTCCTTTACAACCTGCGACGATTCCTGTAGGAATTGTTGGGTGATAACCATTTTTCTTTTCTCTACCCAGTTTTACCTTTATTGCCTGGGATGCACTTCTGATACTAGTGAATGATTGATTTATAACTTTGAAGCAAGCATTTGATTGGTTTTTCGTAAATTGAAAGTCTTCTTTGTGGAATTTGCAAGTTTTTCTTTTAGTTTCTTGTCACAAGGATATAATCTCGAGATCCTGGTCCTGAGTGCTTGTTTGACAAGGAGTTCTTGATTTATTTGGAGTTTTGGATTGTTTGTATTTTCTGTATTTTTAATTGATTGAGAGACATTTTTGTTTGTATTTGAAAAAAGGTTTTCTTATCGTTTCATGTTTTGTCTACATTGCGACTTTGATTTGGGAATAATGTTGGGAATGTGCTAGTTTTCTTGGACTATGATTTCTTTTCTTCATTACATCTCTGATCTATTTTGAGAAAGAAAGAACTGAAGTCATTTTTTAGTCTTTACAAGAAAATTGTTACATTCAAATATTTGTAAAAGAGAAAAATTGGAAAATTTAATAATTTTTTATTATTTGGAATCCTTTTCATTCAAAATTGAGAAATTATGTTTAGTAGATTTTTTATTCCAAAAAGAGACACCTTCTCCTTATTGTAATTAGAGTTCATCGAATTAAAAGATTGCATATCATCTCTTCTTGAATTTTATTGGGTCAAGGTCAAATACATCATCGATTTCATTTCCGTTTCCCTTTTGAGTAAGCAACAACCTTTAAAATACAACGCAATTTTAAAATTTATTAGAAAATTTTGTTTTCTAGAACTTCTCTACACCAACATTAACTAAAATAGTTCTTTGGAATAGGTTGTAAGGAACACTCTCCAAAGCATCAAAACACACAATAGTATCTTGTGATAGGGAGAGTTCAAATCCACTTGCTACATTTTGTCCTAAGAAGCCCTTCTAACACAAGGGTCAATCATGAGGTTGCATTAGGACCGACAAAGTTATTCACCTTGCATTTTTGGTCTTAGTGTAGAGATTGTGCATATTATTAGGGGTCACTTGAGAAGAAAATCCTATGGGGACCTTCTCGAGTTGATTTCGGGCTTAGATACCCTGCCTTTGCACATGGATTGGACCGTCGACTGTTTCCCCAGGAATCATTGTTGTAATTGGTAACCTTAGTGACCTATCTCTTTAAAGTATTACACAAGGTGATTGTGGAGGGGCAAGTCTTCACGGTACCTAGAATCGATGTTGGAAAAACTCACTCAGGCTCCTTGGAGGGTATACCCATGATTATGTGTGGGAGCTTGCACCAGGGTGTAAGTCCGTTAAGTAGGTCGTCAACGTAAATTTTCCACCTGCTTTATCCCAGCCCCTTCTTGTCTTGATTTCGTGACATTGGATTTCATCACCAACTAGTGACTTCAAGATAAGAAGGTTTTGTTTGCGTGTTTGATTTCTAGATTTTATTAGTGAGTGCTGTTTGTTTCTCTAGTTGGCTATAAATTTATTTCATTCTTTATTTGGTGTGGCCAACATCGGCCCTCACCGTTCACATAGGATGCAAGGGTTACCTCCGAAAGATCTGGAAGATTACGTTCCTTTTCTTCCTAACTCACCAGAGGGTTTTCCTCAAGGAGCAGTCAATAATGACATAAACTCTAAGATTAGAAGTTCTACTCCTTTGGAGGAATCAATACTTCCCGTAAACTTGTTATTGAGTGCTGTACAAGATCCATATTTTCTCCGGATAAAGTCATCGGGAGACATTGTTACTGAAAAATATATTGGAATACCTATTGGACCTCACGCAGAGTCTGGTGTAGACAATCCACTTTTTCAAGGTGAGTCATTTAGAATTCCAGTTCATACTGTTGGAATTTTTAATCCTAGCTCTGTCCCTATCCATTCTTTTTAGAGAACCTCTTCGGGACACGATATTTTTGATAAACTAGGTATGAGTCCTAATCAACCTATGGAATCACATACGCCTGTGAATTCCACTACTTATACAATACCTTTAGATGATTTTAATGGCACAACTAGTAATGTTGTCACAGTTTCAGACCAATTATTGGTTGATTCTCACTCGAATCTTCCTCTCCAGCTCGCTAACTCTACCATGTTCGCACAATATACACATGTTTCTGTCGGAAATGCGGTTATCACTCAAGCTCCTATTGGAACACCGATTCTACTTAGATCAAATCCGTCACTTTCTCCTAGGTATAATGCTTTGAATACTTCCATTTCTAATTCCGCCCAGAATCCATCTGGAGGGTCTAATCTTTTTGTTCCTCCTGGGTATCTGTTAGTAGTTTTATTCCTACACCTACCCAGGTTATCTCCGGGGGGCCTCAAATTCCTCCTCCACCTTCGCTTGGAGGATCTAATCGTACCGACCCTAGTAGATCCAATCAAGTTGGAGGCACAAGTCATTTTTTCAGTTCTGGTTTTCAAAATCCTATTGGAGGTCAACCTCAAGTTGGGGGGAAACCTTAAGTTGGAGGACATAACCCGGTTTATGGACACAATATCCCTGGATTACAATCTCAACCTTGGAATTTTCCTTTCCAAGGGATTCAACAACCATCCGGGGGGGAAAAATACTCAAGTTAATTCTTTTGTACCCCCTAATCTAAGGAAACCATATCTAGGTTCTATGAATCCTACTTGGGGTCAAAATTTCCAGTCTAATTCTCCTTTCCAAGGAAGCTTACCTAATAAACCAGCTCATGTTGGCTATTCGACTTAAAGTCCTCCACCACCAAATTTTTTAGGACTTGCTAACTATCTACACACTGCTTATGGTCCTACTATTATACCTATGGGACTACCTCCTCAAAACTACCAGTTTCCTCAAGTGAATAGACAGTTGTCGTTTCTTGCTACTTTGGATTTACAAGATTTATCTAGGATTTTGAATGATCCTATTTTGCATTCTCCTTATTGGCCTGTCATACCTGCCAAGTTTCCATCAAACATTCCTAAGTTTGAAGGTCGATCAGGAGAAGACCCGAATAATCACGTCATGAATTTCCATCTTTGGTGTTCGTCCAACTCCCTGATGGATGACTCTATAAGATTACGTCTTTTCCAATGAACTCTTACGGGTTCGGAAAACAAATGGTATATTGATTTACCAAGATGATTCTTCAATTACTTCAATACCTTATCTATGGCCTTCTTAACACATTGCCAATTGCCAATACGATACGATACATGAACTAAAATTTAAACAATCCTCTTCTACTAACATTTCCGATCATATTCATGAGTGGAGGAGGATAAGATGGTTAATAAAAGTTCCCCTTCCTAATCAACTATTGGCTGAGTGGTTTACCAAATCACTCATTGGTCCTATATCCTGTGATGTTTCCATGGGTGGTGTCATCACTGAAGAGCAGGCGATTAATCGTGCTCAATATCTGGATCTCATTTATTAAAAAACGGGCACACTATATGACTTGATCCTTGATTCTCCTCGTCCATCTATGAATGCTACCCCAACACCTCCAGTAGCTTCGCATGCTGTTGATGGAGTGATTGGCACTTTTCATGCTGAGACTCAATCTAAACAATCCAGTCATGCCAATCCTAAGTATACTACTCCTAATGTACAAAATACTCCTACTTCGACTCCTTCTCCCGGTAAAACCTCTGAAGTTAATTCGGGTCAGTCTACACCTAATGGTAAAAATAAAAATAAAAATAAAGGGAAGGGTAAGAATAAGGAGGAAAAAAATAATAATCAATAATCTGAGAAAACAAAAACCCAGCCTGTTGATGACAAAGACAAGCGTAAATCTCATTATGCTTTCCTTATCTGTGGTGATGATCAATATACGAAAGATTGTCCACAAGGTGTTGAGGTTACTAAGTTACTGCAAGGGACCAAGACACCTCCTACACCTGTCATCTTGTCACAACCATTTCCTTCTCAACAACAGGCCCAATTGGTCATTCATGACCAACCTTCTCCCTCTACCACGTCTTATGTACTTATGTGTATTGGTGACTCCAAGAAGAATGAAGTTGCAGTCACAACTCGAGCCAAGGATTATTCTCCTTCGAAAGACAAAGTTGATGATTTACCACTTACGTTGGTTCAAACTCCTCCACCAACTTCACCTCCAAATGGTCCTCTTCATCTCGAACAATTGGGCCTAGATACATTTCTTCGTCCTCCTCCCAAGGGCATTGTTAGAAATTCGTCATTTAATCCTCATGCATGTGCTTCCCAAAACTACAGTATTGTAGAAGATTTTGCACAAGCACCCTCTGCGATGTCAGCTCTCGAAGTCCTTCAAATTTGTCCTACTCAATGGAAGGCGTTGTTAAAGGTTAATGGTGGAATTGATCCTACTGATACCAATTTAATAATATTTGACTTGGAAGATCATATTCCAAGGCTTCCTCCTCAGTTAGCGTTTTAGATACAAGTTGTTGTATAAAAAAAAAAATATTTGTCGAACCGTTATTGACGAAGGAGCCTCGACTTGTATTATGTCCGTTACTTGTTGGAAAGCCATTGGATCTCCTTCCCTTACCAAGTAACACAATACTCGTAAGGATTTTAATGGTACAAGGTTTAAACCTTATGGTGTTCTTACTTCATTGTCTATTACATTATAAGGTAAAGAGGTTAATGTTGAAGTTGAGGTATTTGATGCACCTCTTGATTACAACCTTCTACTTGGTTGTAGCTGGATTGATTCCATGCATGCCGTTGTTTCTACTCTTTTCCATGTGTTACGTTTCCCACACCAAGGAAAAGTCATTACCATTGATCAACTGGCCTTCTTTAATTCTGATTCATGTACTAGCAACGTACCTTTCATTCAAAAACACCTCCTAGTTATGAGAATGTCGGTGTGGGCCTTTTAAAATATTCAACGTTAATTGGTACATTCCCCATTCCACCACCTACTATTCCTCCTCCTTTTTTCTCTTCGATTAACATGATATCAACCATTGTTAGTGAAACCCCTAAGTCTTATGACCCTTAGATAGTACCTATCTCTAGTGACTGTCTTTATTACGATGACCGAATGCCTTTGAGTCTAGTAGAATTGACTTATGAAGCTATTGAATCGACAAATCCATCTCCTTTTTCTCTCTGTGATACATCTCCTGATCTATTTCACATGATATTTCCCACCGATGAGATGATCATGATAGTTATGTCTATGGAAGATACTCCATGGGATGATGGGCATCATCATTCTATTCTCTTCCTGGAAACCGAGACCATAGAGAGTTATCAATAGATTTCGACACTGTATACTATTGTTATTATTTCCTTTGTTGTTGAACCAACACACAATGTTTTGTATGAAGGGAACTTGGGTAATATTTTACCTCTCGTCCCTCTTGATATCTCAATTAAACCAAGAGTCCTAGAAAATGTTCATGTTGGTGCCTCATGTTCTGTTGATGAGGTCTGTACTTACAAAGCTCTTTTCCAGGAATTTTGTGACGTTTTTTCCTAGAGTTACGGAGAAATGGCTTGCATAGATCCTGATATTGTTGTACATGAGATTAAGACTTACCCAGATGCTAAAACCATTCGACAAAGACTTCTCTCAGTACACCCATGCAAAACTGTTTCTATTAAGCTCGAAGTTGAAAAGCTTCTTAAGGTTGGTTCTGTCTATCCTGTGTCTTTGAATGATTGGGTGTCCAATCTTGTTCCGGTTAATAAGAAATAAGGCACGATCCATGTTTGTGTAGATTATAGGGATATTAACAAAGCTTGTCCCAAAGACAATTATCCAACCCCTTTCGTTGAACAAATTGTTGACAAATGTGCCAGGAGTAAAATCTTCTCATTAATGGACAATTTCTCCGACTATAATCGAATCAATATTTTACCTATAGATCAACATAAGACTGCTTTTATTTGCCCTTGGGGAACCTTTGCATATTGGAAACTATCTTTTTGTCTCAAACATGCTGGTGTGACTTTTCAACATGCTATGTATTATGATTTTCATGACATTAATCACATTGTATAACCCTATATAGATGATCTACTGATGCATTCTATGCATCGTCAAGATCACCCGACACATATATGGGCCATTTTCTTACGCTATCATTATTATCGCATACGATTGAATCCACACAAATGTGTTTTTTGTGTGGAGTCCAGACGACTTCTTGGTTTTATCATGTCTATAAATGGGATTAGAGTGGACCCTATGAAGGTTGAGGCTATCCTCAATTTACCTCCTCCATCCGCACTACGCCAACTCCAAAGTTTGAAAGGGAAGGGAATTTTTTTATGGTGATTCATTCCCAATTATGATAAATTAACAAAAGGATTTACTCAACTTCTTAAAAAAGGTTATGATTTTGTATGGGACGACACTGCCAACAAAGCTTTTGAAGCTTTGAAAATCACCTTAACCCATACACCACTGTTGTTTCCACTCGATTATAGTCAAGATTATTTCTTGTACTTAGCTGCTTCAGACTCTACCATCGCTATGTTTCTAGTCCAAGAGGATGATTTGAATGATGAAAATGTTATATACCATTTGAGTCAAAGTCTCATGACCATTGAAACTAAATATTTACATGTGGAGAAACTGGCCTTGGCAGCTATTCAAACTGTTCAATGTTTTCATCACTACATCTTATTATGTAGAACCTCAGTCATTTCCGATTGTAACCCGATGCAACACATTCTTTCTCAACAATTGTTGGGGGGGAAGTACTCTAAATGGATAGTTATTCTCCAAGAGTTTGATTTGGAGTTTGAGCATGCCAAGTCAAAGAAGTCTTTGGTTTTTGCCAAATTGATATGTGACCTTCCCTCTACTGAAACAAAAACTGTGGCTGAATATTCCTTACCTAATGAATCTTTGTTTCTGATTAGTTCTGATGACATATGGTTTGGAGATAAATGATAATATCTCCATACCATATGTCATCAGNCTTACCTAATGAATCTTTGTTTCTGATTAGTTCTGATGACATATGGTATGGAGATATTATCATTTATCTCCAAACCCAAAATTTCTAACCTGATATTTCTAGTACAGATCACCGTCGTATTCGGTATCAAGCCTGCCAATATATTATCCTTGGTGATACTCTTTACCGCCATGACATTGATTCCATATTTCGACGATGTCTCACCTATGATGAAGCTGAGAAAACTTTGAATGATTGTCATTCTGGAGCATGTGGCGGTCATATGTCTGGGTATGCCACTGCCCAAAATATCTTACGATCTGGTTCTTTTTGGCCTTCAATGTTTAAGGATTGCATTACTCCCATCCAGAAATTTCACACTTGTCAAACCTACAACAAGAAAATTCGATCTCATCCTGCTCCCTTACACCCTGCAGTTTCTGTTGATCCATTCGCTAAATGGGGCATTGACTTCATGACATGTAAACCTCACTCAGCCAAGGGTCATGGATACATAATCATAGCTATGGATTATTTCACTAAGTGGGCCGAGGCGATGCCTACATTTGATAATACTGAGAAAAGTGTAGCGTTATTCATATTCAATCATATCATTACTAGATTTTGTGTCCCTCAAGCCATCATCACCGACCATGGTAGTCATTTTCACAATTTCATGATGTCTGAACTTACTGAGAATTTGGGTCTTTGACATGAAAAATAAACCCCTTATTATCAGCAGGCCAATGGCCAGGTCGAAGCAATCAACAAAGTTCTCACTACGATGCTTTGACGAATGGTAGGAATTCACAAGTCAAGTTGGCACGTGATTCTTTTCTTAACATTATGGGCCTATCAGACATCTGTTAAGTCTTCCACGGGGTTCACACCTTTCCAATTAGTATATGGTATTGAAGCAATTTTTTCGATTGAATGTGAAATCCAATCTTTGAAACTAGCTGTCAAACTTCTCTCTAACACCTCAATTGAAGAGGAATGTATTTTGTATTTGATGCAGTTAGATAAGACCCACTGTGATGCTTCCTTAGTCATTGAAAATCAGAAAAAACATTTCAAAGCTCAATATGACAAGCATGTCAAACCACATGTATTTTTTGAGGGTGATTTAGTTCTCCTTTACGAACAAGATTGTGACATACTAGGGGCTGGTAAATTCGAGCCCATGTGGCAGGGTCCTTATATTGTGAAACAAGTGTTGGAGAAAGGGGCTTATGAGTTGGTAGATTATGATGGAATTCCTTTGAGTGAACCCAAAAATGGGATTTACTTGAAGAATTACTATGCTTAAACCATTTTTGCATGAGTGTTGTGTATTTTTATTGTATCATACTCTTGTGTTCTTTT
>JASDQU010100931.1:56226-69121 GCA_032191745.1 Picea mariana | reverse complement strand
GTCACTCCAAGTCACGATAGGCAAAGCTCCGAGATGGAGCTCAGATCAACGGTCTAGAACACATCGTGAATTGACGGCTGGGATTAAATCATGATTTCGGTGGTAGAGATTCTTGTCACTCTAAGTCACGATAGGCGAAGCTCCGAGATGGAGCTCAGAGCAACGGTCTAGAACACATCGTGAATTGATGGCTAGGATTAAATCACAATTTTGCATATCACGATTTCGACGGTTTTGTTTCTTACCTCTCCAAGTCGCAAGTCGTGAAACTCCGAAATGGAGTCAACGGTCCAGATCACACCTAGATCTGACGACTGCGATTAAATTGCGATTTCACATATCGCGATTTCAATGATCATATTTCTTTCCTCTCCAAAACGCGAGTTGTGAAACTACAAAATGGAGTTGACGGTCCAGATCAACAGTCCCAATCAATACTTGATCTAACGGTCATCGAGAACTTGCATCCAGAAACAGAATTTGCGATCATCCTCCTTGAATTTCAAAATGTACACTCGCTCGGAGTTTTCATGGACCTTTTCAAATACAGATTCATCTAGTAATCCGATTTGATCAACTTCTACCACATTACTTGTTCGATTAAGCCATTGAAAGTGCAACAAACCCTCATCTCCCCTAGCTACACGAACAAGTCCTTTCTGAGTATCTTGCACAACTTGTGTCCCCTTCAGAGACATCATTACATCCCGAAACTCCAGCATGATCTCCTGACAATTGAATCGGGTGATGCATTACAACATATAGAATCCATTATGACCAAACCTTACAAATCCTCCCTGCAGCGTCTTCTCATAATGCCCATCTATTTCATACTTTCTGTACTCATGCCATCTTCACTGTTGTATACTTTCTGTACTCATTCCATCTTCATTGTTGTACTTGCCATCAATGACAAGTATAAAAGAATGTGCTGTTTGTTAAAGATTTGCGAACAGATCCAATCAAGTTGGAGGCACAAGTCATTTTTTCACTTCTGGTTTTCAAATTCCTATTGGAGGTCAACCTCAAGTTGGGGGGAAACCTCAAGTTGGAGGCCATAACCCAGTTTATGGACACAATAACCCTAGATTACAATCTCAACCTTGGAATTTTCCTTTCCAAGGTATTCAACAACCGTCTGGGGTGAAAAATACTCAAGTTAATTCTTTTGTACCCCGTAATCTCAGGAAACCATATCCATGTTCTGTGAATCCTACTTATGGTCAAAATTTCCAGTCTAATGATCCTTTCCAAGGAAGCTTACCTAATAAACCAAATTATGTTGGCTATTCGACTCAAAATCCTCCACCACCAATTTTTTCAGGACTTGCTAACTATCTACAGACTACTGATGGTCCTACTATTATACCTATGGGACTACCTCCTCAAAACTACCGGTTTCCTCAAGTGAATAGACAATTGTCGTTTCTTGCTACTTTGGATTTACCAGATTTATCTAGGATTTTGAATGATCCTATTTTGCATTCTCCTTATTGGCCTATCATACCTGCCAAGTTTCCATCAGACATTCCTAAGTTTGACGGTCTATCAGGAGAAGACTCGAATAATCACATCATGAATTTCCATCTTTGGTGTTCATCCAACTCCCTGATGGATGACTCTATAAGATTACGTTTTTTCTAATGAACTCTTACGGGTTCGGAAAACAAATGGTATATTGACTTACCAAGAGGATTCTTCAATGACTTCAATACCTTATCTATGTCCTTCTTAACACATTACCAATTGCCAATATGATATGATACATGAGCTAAAATTTTGAGTTCATTTGAACAATCCTCTTCTACTCACATTTCCGATCATATTCATTAGTGGAGGAGGATAAGATGGTTAATCAAAGTTCCCCTTCCTAATCAACTATTGGCCAAGTGGTTTACCAAATCACTCATTGGTCCTATATCTCGTGATGTTTCCATGGGTGGTGTCGTCACTGAAGAGCAGGCGATTAGTCATGCTCAATATCTGGATCTCATTTATTAAAAAATGGGCACACTATATGACTTGATCCTTGATTCTCCTCATCCATCTACGAATCCTACCCCAGCACCTCTAGTAGCTTCACATGTTGTTGATGAAGTGATTGGCACTTTTCATGATGAGACTCAGTCTAAACAAGCCAGTCATGCCAATCCTAAGTATACTGCTCCTAATGTACAAAATACTCCTACTCCAACTCCTTCTCCCGGTAAAACCTCTAAAGTTAATTCGGGTTAGTCTACACCTAATGGTAAAAATAAAAATCAAAATAAAGGGAAGGGTAAGAATAAGGAGGAAAAAAATAATAATCAACAATCTGAGAAAACAAAAACCCAGCCTGTTGATGCCAAAGACAAGCATAAACCTCATTACTCTTGCCTTATCTATGGTGATGATCATTATACGGAAGATTGTCCACGAGGTGTTGAGGTTACTAAGTTCCTGCAAGGGACCAAGACACCTCCTACACCCGTCGTCTTGTCACAACCATTTCCTTCTCAACAACAGGCCCAATTGGTCATTCATGACCAACCTTCTCCCTCTACCACGTCTTATGTACTTATGTGTATTGGTGACTCCAAGAAGAATGAAGTTGCAGTCACAACTCAAGCCAAAGATTATTCTCCTTCGAAAGATAAAGTTGATGATTCACCACCTACGTTGGTTCAAACTCCTCCACCAACTTCACCTCCAAACGGTCCTCTTTATATCGAACAACTGGGCCTAGATAAATTTCTTTGTCCTCCTCCCAAGGGCATTGTTAGAAAGTCCTCATTTAATCCTCACGCGCGTGCTTCCCAAAACTACAGTATTGTAGAAGATTTTCCTCAAGCACCCTCTGCGATGTCAGCTCTCGAAGTCCTTCAAATTTGTCCTACTCAATGGAAGGTGTTGTTAAAGGCTACTGGTGGAATTGATCCTACCGACACCAATTTAATAATCTTTGACTTGGAAGATCATATTCCAAGGCTTTCTCCTCAGTTAGTATTTCAGATACAAGTTGTTGTATAAAACAAGAATATTTGTTGAACCATTATTGATGAAGGAGCCTCGACTTGTATTATGTTCGTTACTTGTTGGAAAGCCATTGGATCTCTTGCCCTTACCCAGTAACACAATACTTGTAAGGATTTTAATGGTACAAGGTTTAAACCTTATGGTGTTCTTACTTCGTTGTCTATTACGTTATAAGGTAAAGCGATTAATGTTGAAGTTGAGGTATTTGATGCACCTCTTGATTAAAACCTTCTACTTGGTCGTAGATGGATTTATTCCATGCATGCCGTTGTTTCTACTCTTTTCCATGTGTTACATTTCCCACACCAAGGAAAAGTCATTACCGTCGATCAACTGACCTTCTTTAATTATGATTCACGTACTAGCAACGTACCTTTCATTTCGAAAACACCTCCCGGTTATGAGAATGTCTGTGTGGGTCTTTTAAAATATTCAACGTTAATGGGTACATTCCCCATTCCACCACCTACTATTCCTCCTCCTTTTTTCTCTTTGATTAACATGATATCAACCACTGTTAGTGAAACCCCTAAGTCTTATGACCCTTGGATAGTACCTATCTCTAGTGACTGTCTTCGTTATGACGACCAAATGCCTTTGAGTCTGGTAGAATTGACTTATCAAGCTATTCAATCGACAACTCCATCTCCTTATTCTCTCTGTGATACGTCTCCTGATCTATTTCACATGATATTTCCCATCGATGAGATGATCATGAAAATTATGTCTATGGAAGATACTCCATGGGGTGATGGGCATCATCATTCTATTCTCTTCCTGGAACCCGAGACCATAGAGAGTTATCAACAGATTTCGACACCGTATACTGTTGTTATTATTTCCTTTGTTGTTGAACCAACACACGATGTTTTGTATGAAGGGAACTTGGGTAATATTTCACCTCCTGTCCCTCTTGATATCTCAATTAAACCAGGAGTCCTAGAAAATGTTCATGTTGGTGCCTCATGTTCTATTGATGAGGTCCATACTTACAAATCTCTTTTCCAAGAATTCTGTGACATTTTTTCTTGGAGTTACGAAGAAATGGCTTGTATTGATCCTGATATTGTTGTACATGAGATTAAGACTTACCTGGATGCTAAAACCGTTCGACAAAGACTTATCCCAGTACACCCACACAAAGTTGTTGCTATTAATCTCGAAGTTGAAAAGCTTCTGAAGGTTGGTTTTTTCTATCACGTGTCTTTGAATGATTGGGTGTCCAATCGTGTTTCAGTTAATAAGAAATAAGGCACGATCCATGTTTGTGTATATTATAGGGATATTAACAAAGATTGTCCCAAAGACAATTATCCAACCCCTTTCGTTGAACAAATTGTTGATGATTGTGCCAGGAGTAAAGTCTTCTCATTAATGGACAATTTCTGCAGCTATAATCGAATCAATATTTTACCTACGGATCAACATAAGACTGCTTTTATTTTCCCTTGGGGAACCTTCGCATACTAGAAACTACCTTTTTGTCTCAAAAATGCTGGTGTGACTTTTCAAAATGCTATGTATTATGATTTTCATGACATTAATCAAATTGTATAACCCTATATAGATGATCTACCGATGCATTCTATGCATCGTCAAGATCACCCGACACATATATGGGCCATTTTCTTACTCTATCGTTATTATCGCATACGATTGAATCCACACAAATGTGTTTTTTGTGTGGAGTCCAGAAGACTTCTTGGTTTTATCATGTCTATACATGGGATTAGAGTGGACCCTCTGAAGGTTGAGGCTATCCTCAATTTACCTCCTCCTTCCACACTACGCCAACTCCAAAGTTTGAAAGGGAAGGGAAAATTTTTACGGTGATTCATTCCCAATTACGCTAAATTAACAAAAGGATTTACTAGACTTCTTAAAAAAGGTTATGATTTTGTATAGGATGAAACTGCCAACAAAGCTTTTGAAGCTTTTAAAATCGCCTTAACCCATACACCACTGTTGTTTCCACCCGATTATAGTCGAGATTAGTTCCTGTACTTAGTTGCTTCAGACTCTACCATCGCTACGTTTATAGTCCAAGAAGATGATTCGAATGATTCGAATGTTATATACCATTTGAGCCAAAGTCTCATGACCATCGAAACTAAATATTTACATGTGTAGAAACTAGCCTTGGCAGCTGTTCAAACTGTTCAACATTTTCATCACTACATCTTATTACGCAGAACCACAGTCATTTTCGATTGTAACCCGATGCAACACATTCTTTCTCAACAATTGTTGGGGGGGAAATACTCTAAATGGATAGTTATTCTCCAAGAGTTTGATTTGGAGTTTGAGCGTGCCAAGTCAAAGAAGTCTTTGGTTTTTTCCAAATTGATATGTGACCTTCCCTCTACTAAAACAAAAACTGTGGCCAAAGATTCCTTACCTGATGAATCTCTGTTTCTGATCAGTTCTAACGACATATGGTATGGATATATTATCATTTATCTCCAAACCCAAACTTTCTGACCTGATATTTCTAGTACAGATCACCATTGTATTCGGTATCAAGCCTGTCAATACATTATCCTTGGTGATACTCTTTACCGCTGTGACATTGATTCTATATTTCGACGATGTCTCACCTATGATGAAGCTGAGAAAACTTTGAATGATTGTCATTCTGGAGCATGTGGCGGTCATATGTCTGGGTATTCCACTGCCCAAAATATCTTATGATCTGGTTATTTTTTTCCTTCATTGTTTAAGGATTTCATTACTTCCATCCAGAAATTCCACGCTTGTCAAACCTACAACAAGAAAATTCAATCTCATCCTGCTCCCTTACACCCTATAGTTTATGTTGATCCATTCGCTAAATGGGGCATTGACTTCATGACATGTAACCCTCACTCAGCCAAGGGTCATGGATACATCATCATAGCTATGGATTATTTCACTAAGTGGGCCGAGGCGATGCCTACATTTGATAATATCGAGAAAAGTGTAGCGTTATTCATATTCAATCATATTATTACTAGATTTTGTGTCCCTCAAGCCATCATCATCGACCATGGTAGTCATTTTCTCAATTTCATGATGTCTAAACTTATCGAGAAGTTGGGTCTTCGACATAAAAAATCAACCCCTTATTATCAACAGGCCAATGGCCAGGTCGAAGCAATCAACAAAGTTCTCACTACTATGCTTCGACGAATGGTAGGAATTCACAAGTCAAGTTGGCACACGATTCTTTTCTCAACATTATGGGCCTATCAGACATCCGTTAAGTCTTCCACGGGGTTCACACCTTTCCAATTAGGATATGGTATTGAAGCAATTTTTCTGATTGAATGTGAAATCCAATCTTTGAAACTAGTTGTCGAACTTCTCCTTAACACCTCAGCTGAAGAGGAATGTATTTTGTATTTGATGCAGTTAGATAAGACACACTGTGATGCTTCCTTAGTCATTGAAAATCAGAAAAAACATTTCAAATCTCAATATGACAAGCATGCCAAACCACGTGTATTTTTTGAGGGTGATTTAGTTCTCGTTTACAAACAAGATCGTGACTTACTAGGGGCCGACAAATTAGAGCCCATGTGGCAGGGTCCTTATATTGTGAAAAAAGTATTGGAGAAAGGGGCTTATGAGCTAGTAGATTATGATGGAATTCCTTTGAGTGAACCCAAAAATGGGATTTACTTGAAGAAGTACTATGCTTAAACCATTTTTACATGAGTGCTGTGTATTTTTATTGTATCATACTCTTGTGTTCTTTTTCATTTTTGGTTATGCCTTTCAGCTGGTTACCTTGCATTGTGATTGGTTTCTAGATGTCCGTGTCTTTGCTACCCTATATAGGCTTTGCTAATGGTGCTAGTTGTAGTACTCAAAACTTAGCATCTACTTCTTGGGAAATCTATGCACCTACAGATGAATTGATCAGTCTACATGGTGTTTTCCATGGTTGTGCAACTAATAATATCATGGAATACAATGCAATTATAGAGTTGTTAACTGACACCATTTCACTAGGCATTCGTCATATTATTGTACAAATTGATTCACAGTTAGTAATACTACAATTGAGTAACATTTATTCCATCTGAAGTCCTTCTTTGTTACAGGTATATTTATGAATTCGCCTCTTGGAAAGACATTTTGATTACATTGAATATCAACACATTCCTAGATGTCTAAATACATGATAGATGCATTGGCTCATTATGTGTTAGATATAAATTTGAGACATTTATAAATCCAATCACACTTTTTACAAAAACAAGTAATCCGGTAGGAACTTTATATTTATAACGATAAAAGTTACAAAATGTGTTTGTCGGAAGACCAAAATATCAAAAGTGAAGCTCATGGCTTCATAGACAAAAAGCATCAAGGATGTTGTTCACTGTAACAAGAAACTGCCCCTGCTACTTTACGGAGTAGTCGACCAATAGATGCAGATACACCCATTGTGTGGCATTGATAGGGCCTAGGAAGTTCATCCATTGTGGCATCAGGGATATTCATGGTTAGTCCCTCCAAGTTTTGTTCAATAACTTCGAGATCTGCGGAAACTACCCTTGCTACAACACCTCTCTCTCCTCGCCTCTGGATGGAAGATGATCCTAGAGGATGATAAGGCCCCACATCTGCATTTTTGAGAGCACTTGATTACTCTTGGATCGAAAACACAAAAAACATTTTATATAATTAAAATACAAAAAATATTATATAAACAAAAAATTCCTTCTTACCTATGTCCCCCCACTAGGATCCATCAGGAAGAGATAGATCTGGATCCCCATAGAAATCTGTCCCGACATATGCATAGTCTTCCACCATGAGTAGCTGATTCCTTAACCATTGGAAGAAAATATCATCATACTTGACAATGGGAACACCACCATGTAGAGCCATTAGATCCACCCACCTCTTCATCCGTGGATCCTATGGAGCCGGTATACCCCACTCCACCTGCAGACCTAGGACATGAACTCTCTCCAGAAATAAGGATACCAAAATGGACCCGTATCCAAATTGTTTCAACCGACTGTTTCGACACATTGTGAGTTGTTTTTTCATGCTTTTCAGGACACCCTCACACCAGTTGAAGACTCTGGGTTCCATGCATTCTATCGTATACTGAAAATGGCTTTGCAAATTGATATGGGGAGTTGAATTACCTGCAATGTGTGTAATAGTGTAAAGGATGGTCCACAATGGTAAATACCAAACATCTCTGATGGCTACCTTGCCACTGTGTTTTTCAATACTTGGCACACAATGGTGCAGAACATAGTAATCCATAGGTTCACCCCCACCCCTGCTGCCTGTGAGAAATACTCGTGAACCACAATGAGACAACCCCGACATAAAATATATATCCTCTATATTTATTGTGAGTGTATGAATACCCACATGAAAGGCCTATTCGTTCACATCCCACATGTGAACCAAATACTCAATCAGCCTCAACTGGGCTCTCATGCCCTAAATCCTAAAAAACTTGAGTAACCCACATTGTCTTAAATACATAACTGTGCCCAGTTCATTCATAAAAAAACAATCCTCTTCCTCGTGCTCTTTCTCATGCCACTCAAGCATATTGACCAAGTAAAGCCCGCCAAGGAACATTAAAAGAAGATTAGAAACATAAAAATTTCATTCCTGTGGGTTTTGCTAGTTAAGTTTATCTTTTCAAAATTTTGGTTGCAGTCATTTTAGGGCTGCTCTTTCACGCAGAGTGACATTCTCACACCTTGCCTATGGGGTCTCCTATGATGATGCAAGATCATCACAGTTCACGATATCAACGTGCCGATATCCCCAAAAAATTGACCCAACATCCAAATTTGACCAATGAATTTTTTTTTTGAAACCATGAAAAGATGAAGAAGAAGAAGATTACATGTTTGACATAGACGGTTCGAAAAATGATCCACCACATGCTCCACAATCAACAGTTGAAATCTGGGGAGAAAAAGGGTTTTGGAGCACTATTTGGGTAAATTTGCAAATGAAATGGTAAAATGGTGTTTTGGGCCTATTTTATTGTTTTTACCACTTTTTATTGCAAAATTATATTATTTTTATATTTTATCCATGCCCTAACATCTAACCAACTTGGCAAAGTGTTGAATTTTTGCAGATTAAAAAATTCTAGAGACAAGACTTTTGAACATGGTTCCACCCTTTTTGATTTGTTTTTGCATATTTTTATTATGTACAAATCCTTTTAGGGTTTTTTAGGAAAAATTCCGAGCAGAGTCTTAATTAATTCTCATGCTCGTAAAACCATGAGAATGTAATCGAGTAGTCTTTTTTCATTTTTTAGAACTCACATTGGTAATACGAAAAATGAAACCTGTGGAGTATCCTTTAATCTTTTTTCAAGCTCCCTAAACATGAAAAGATGGCCGAGCGACCTTGTTCTTTTCACGCTCGTAAAAGTATTTGAAGAAATTGTTTGATGAGTAGTAGGGTATCTCTTTTTTGGTCTCGTTAGAATAATTTACGAAAAATGACCATATGGAGTTCTCTTTAAGTATTTTTCAGACTCTCTAAAAGTGAAAAACCCATGAGTTTTCTTTCTTTAGAATAATAAAACAAAAATCGAAAGACCCATACGGGATCGAGCCACTCCTTCTTAGGGTTTGTTAAACATACTTCGAGGGACTTGTCTGAAGAATGAGCTTACATTTACAAGGATATGTTATCCTCCTCAAGCTTGCATAAAAATAAAGAGGTACTCACCAGAAATGGTGGGGGAAAATTGGGAAAGAAATGTGTCTCTTTATTTGTGTTAGTGTAGTAATAGTCTCTCTTGAACATGAAACCCCCCTTCGTCATTGTATCTAGGCTGGGAAATCCATTTGTCTCTCGTTTAACCATCCACATGTTCATATATTGTGTTCTCTTTGAGTCAATGCTTCCAAGACAATTGTTGTGTTGTTCATATGTTCAAGAGAAGTCCAACCTAAAAAATCCTTCTATTGAGACGACCATCTGCAGTTATAAATTTTATACCATGTCGGCCTTCCCTAAGTCAGTTCCAAATCAATTCATACTCTGATCTACTTCAAACATGTTACATATTTCATGTCATTGGTGGGGGATACATCAATGCCCTCCTATGATGAGTCTTTTCCTGTCGACTTCGACTCATTATCCAGGAACAAGATTTAGAAATCATTTAGTACCTTAGAGCCTGTATGCCTCAATGTCAGGTTTATTCACTTTTAACATTGGGTTCACATTATTGACCCATGATTGGAAGATTCCATCAAATGTTCGAATTCAACTCATTTATTCACATTCGTTGGATTGTACTAGGGTACCTTGTGAGTCATTGATATCAATGGTGATTTCAATCACACTTGTTAGTGGTTTTCATTAATGACTGGTAATCAAGTGGTTTCTACCATGTTCGACTTCGACACCTGTAATCACATGGCTAGATTCGTACTTAGGGATGATGGAAATAAATACCCCAGATCTCATCATCTTGGTCTAGGTTGTGACAGAGTATTCATAAGTTTGTACTGACACATAGATCCACTATGTATGTCTCGTGGATATGTTCGAATTTGATTTCTTTTAGAGCATAGATCCACAGTGTATTCCTGGTGGCTATGCTGAATCATGATGACATGGATCTTGAGTGTATATTTAGTGGCCATGACTCACTTGACACTTACGATTAGAGTTGAGAATGGGAATTATTACCTCAAAAGATGGTATATTATTATGCATATGCTTGGTTGTTTGCATGTTCCCGATAGATGCGAATGTTGTTTTCGACACACACATTCTACAAAGTATTTCAGTTGTCACAAGTTTCAGCTTCGTACTTTGGGGGGAATTATGTTACACATTATTTTGGTCACCTCAGTGATCAACTGACAACATGTGCTCATGTTCCCTGAAAATATTAAAATATACTTTCTCCATGAGAAAAGTGGTTTTCTTTTCCTCTTTCAAAAACTATAACAAGGAAGGTCATCACACCTTGCTGTATGCATGGGGTGAGAAGATGCCTGATCATCAAACTCTGCACTAAAACTGGACTGCGACATCATCGCATGCTGCTTGTGCATAGGGTGCGGTGATTCTTAAGCAAAGGAAAAGTCAAAATTCATGAATGTTCTAGAAGGGAATCTTCTAGAAGATGAGGTGGCCTCCGATTGGTTTGGATCTTACTCACTTATCTGATTTAGTGGGATCATCCTAATCTCCTCATCCATCTCTCTTTCACACTATATAAAGAGGGATCTATCATGGAAAAAGATAAGGTTGAATAGGTAAAGGTTTGCATGAATAGTTCTATTACATATTATGCTTGAGAGATTTGCTTTAGTTCTCTAAGTCAGATTGTGGATCTTCTTCATCCAAGGAATTTGAGAAAAGGTGTGTGTGTTGGAAAAAAGAGCCATTTAAAGGGGACCTTGCAACATCAAGGCATGGGTTGTATTCTCCACTTTCCATTTAATATAATGCAACAATACATTGCTTCCCTATAAAGGTGTTTTAACTTTTATTATATAACTCCTTGATCTTATACATAGAATTCATTGGAATATATATATATATATATATATATATCTTTGTTCTCTCTCTCTCTCTCTGTTGTTTTTTGCTTCTTAAAACATGTTCACTATCTTCCAAACTCAAAGAAGGAACTACAAGGATGACACTGGCGAGGATCAAGTGTCGTTTAAAAGGTTTGCCACTTGTACCTCTCTAAACTAGTTTATATGACCATGAAGTTTAAGGTGAAGTGTGTATTCCATCTCGTTTTGTTCTAATTTCCCGTGGAAGTTAGGGAGATATGTTTGTTTCCACACTTACCAATTAGTCTGATAACACCTATTTATATCCCTTAGGTTTTCTAGGTCTAAAATCATTTTTTTTAATATTCCAATAGTTGAGGGCCATAAAGATTAGTGCACATGACCTTCTCTGGATTCCCTATAACTTGCATGATTACTGATAGATAATGCTTTGTATCTTATGTCGAGATCAGCTCCACCTTTTGTGGGTTCCAAAGGGTGAGGATGCCTCCAACAACATTTTGACTATCAATATCCAAAACATTGTAGATATTCCAATTTTTTTTACTTATTTGTGCCATTTTTTTTGTTGTACATTTGGTTTCCTGAATAAAACATATATCTAGTTTTTCATTTTTAGTTTATTTTTTAGAATTCTCTGTTTCCTGGGGTTGTTTAGGTATCTTATATTCCAAGTGATAACCTTCATTTTAAACATTTGGGGGGGGATGTAGGGAACAACTTTTTGATATTACCAGAGTTAATCAGAATCGCTCCTAGTTCCTGCAAGGCCACACTGTTATATTTTCTCCCCTTCTTCCTTTTTTCTTTCTTTGGTGAGTGTTGTTGTTGAGTGTCTCTCGCCTTGATACCCAGGGTCCCTATTTCTCCATGCATGCATTTTATTCCTCTTGTTTTTTCTTCCTCCCTCATTAGGAAGAGATACTAAATGCGATCTAGTTTTTCTGAAGGTATGTTGTCCATACCTTGTTTTTTCCATTTCTCTAAAATATTCTAGAGGTCTATCCATTCCCTTTCTATGATGTCTCTAAGATTCAGATCCTCGGTTCCAACCTCTCTCGGTGTTATTTCAGAGTCTCCATCCCCCTCCTGCATTGGGGTATTTGTGTCTTTGTTTCTTTCTCCAGTTGAAACTTTGTCATTGCCAAAGGTTTCCTAAGGATTTTGCCTCTCCATTTGTTTATTGGTCTCCTTCTCTTCAGGCTCTCTTTCCCCTTTCCTTCCCTGTACCGTATCTCCAACCCGGTTTTGGTTGCCAAGACCTTCAAATCTATTTTTTATTTCCGTGTTACTATTTGTGTGGGGTTTTCTTTGTCTTCTATTTCCTTTTCCTTTATAATTCGATCAAA
>JASDQU010100931.1:42261-56155 GCA_032191745.1 Picea mariana | reverse complement strand
TATTTAACAAATATTCCTTGAGTAGGTGTCCATGTTCATGACATATTCTGCATCTAAACAAGATTTTTTCGTAGTATATACTTTGGATCCATTCCTCATCCCTAAAGTCTAGACATATTTCTTCTGGTAGTGCCCCTAACACATCCATCTCTATACAAATTTTTTCAAATGAGGTGTACTTTCCTTTTAAAGTTGCCTCCAATGTCTGGAAAAATTTTCCCAGTTTATTTCCTATTGATTCAAAGGTTTACAATAGCCAGTAGTCCAACGGTAGGGAGTAGAGCCTGAGCCAAACTGGCACGCATTTAAAGGTCTCCTTTTCCAAGGAGAAATTCTCCTTACAGGGTCTCATATACAGTCTAGTTGAGGCATGGAAACAAGGTCCTCCTTCGAACACCTTGTCTCTGTATTCTAGATTCATGAATACTGTTGTAAAAAATCATTTTGATCCTATGTGTAGATCTACCTCCCTTCTTGTTTTCCATTGATGTTTTATATAGCTGCGCGTGATTTTTTCGGTGGGCCATAATCCCACAAACTTGGAGATCATGGCATGCATCTTCATCTGGTCTCTATATTCTTATGTCTGAGGGTCTTCTAGAACCACTTTTTGGATCATTGTCTTTTTTGGTTTCAATGGATTTCTCCCTCCCCCCCCTAGTTGGGTGTGAGGGCTCAGGTGTCTTGCATCATGATTCTTTGTTCTCCTCTCCTATTTATTTATTTATTTTATCCTTTTCCGTGTTTATCCTCGATTTGTTGCTATGACACTGATCCCGAGGTCCCTGTCAGTGGGGTCTTAAACCCTACTCTGCATGGGCCTTTCCCTTTGTCCACCACCACTTTCTTGTAGGAGGGATTCTCTCTTCATCCTCCTTTGAATACCATTTTAGTCGCCAATGATCCCTGAAACCCTCAAAAATTCTCAAACCTTTATTTCCATGCAACTCCTCAATTTTCTTTGCGTAATGAATATCACCCTCTATAGAGTTCTCGTTAAGTTGGTAACTATGTTCTAATTGGTTGCATGACTTTCTTACAAAATTGGAAGTTCATTTTCATTGTATGACAATTATATGGTGTGATAAGAAGAGTAATATCAATATGTGTGGATACCCAATTAAGAGGAAACATACCAATCACACCGAGGTTTATATGCACTTTATTTGATGAAAAATTTGTGGTGGAGTCATTGATATGCAGTTCTGTCCATCTTCAGAGTAGGTGAAAGACATATTCACAAAGCCTTTCACCGAACATAAGTTTGTCTCATTGAGGAACATTCTAGGAGTGAAGGATACATCATCTTAGCAACCAAACATGTTAGCACTCTTTTCTTGTTAGCAACATATTTTGAGGTGGGGTTTTGTTCCCACTAGGTTTTCCCTTTTTACCTCGATTTTGTTCAGTTGTTATGCATCTATACTTTTACATGTGTACATAACATGGATTTATATTTTTGGTACTTATCATTGTGCACACTCTGATTGTGTTTCAAGTGAGGTGTTGGGGTACATGCTCAACTACACACTTAGTGACATACTCATTTTTTCATTTTTCCACTTTCTTAGGAGGACTGCTATTATAACATGTCTATTTATAGACCCACCTAATACTAGTCTGACTACAATACTTAGCTTGACTGCCTTACCTAGCCTGACTATTCTTGATCATGTCTAGTTTTAGCATTTTCTATTTTTTGTAGGTGACCAAAACCCTAACAGTCTATTTTTGGCATTTTCTATTTTTAGTAGGTATGCCATGTAGTAGCCACTTGGAAGTGATTGGGAAATAATTGGACAAGTACCATGGCACCAATTGAACACATTTTCTAGCTATTAGTGACCTCCTAAGGAAGTGAACATAACCATTATCACACTTGGAGTTAACTCATTTCACTTATTTAGTGACTTTCCATATTAGCAAATTTTCAGTCATTTAAAAATTTAGTTCCATTTCTAGACTCTAGTCTTATTCTAGGAGAGTATTTTCTATTTTGGAATGCATGATGACTTCATGTGGATTTCTCACATGAGTTCAGATCCTATATTTGATCTTTTCTTATTTTTAGCATCTTTTGACTTTACTTATCTATTGCTAATAGGAGTGGTTGCTTTTCTACTTGAGCATGCACATGGAAACCCCAACATAGTGTTCATTACTCCTCTTGTGGAGAGTCCTGTTTAATGTAATCATGATCAAGGATTAATACATTGTGATTCGAGTTGGTTTCTTAGTCTCTTATGTGTGAATATTGATTATATTTTTCTCTCTCCTCTCTCTATCTTTTGCAATTGGCTAGTGTAGTATTTCCTTCTTAGAATTAGGTCTTGAATTAATTTTTAATCCTAAAAAATAAACCATGGGGCATTAGGCCCATAAAATTACAACAAAAAAATTTTTTATTTACTCTTGAAACTAACATCATAATAAAAACCATGAATGCATGCATACCCAACAAACATAAGAGAATTAAATTAAAATTTACACAGTGGAATAGTCATAATAAAAACAACTGAAAATTATCTATTTATAAATTAACCAACTGGATGTGTAGAAAGGAAATTCCTCCCAACCATATGAATCTATTGCTATTCATTTTATCTCAACAACAATCCACTCCCGAGCTAAGGCTATGAGTCCACAAGGAGATCTGGCCCTCTAGGCTGTCCACTCGCCACACTCAACAACCCAAAACCCAGGTTATACTACATCAACAGTTCTAATCCACCAACTCTCTTCTCCACAATCTACACAACCTAAGGAATGGGATCCCCCTTCATTGCACATAGTCCCTCATTCTTTCCCACTTCCCTCCAGGGTTCTAATGCACTTGGTTGGATAGGAATCTCAGAGGTGGGGACCCTAGAAACTCTTACCTATTCTAGGATTTCTCAAAATAGTCTTCACAAGGATCTTGAGCCATTTCCTCAATAGGAAAATACTCCACTTGAACACATCCCATTTTTCTAGGCACACATGCCTCTTTTTCATCATAAACATAGCTTCCTTCAAGCACAAGATGGATGGTACTCTTCCCAACACCCAACACTTTTCTTGATTCCCAAAATCAACATCTAAAAACTTATCTCTCTTCCCATATGAATTCCCTTTTCTCCCTTTCATGTTGACTCTCACACTCCCCAATGTTGATTGTACTTCATCCCCATGCTTTCAATAACTAAGGGGTGTGACTTCTCACGCCCGCCCTCTTACATGAACTCAATGATTGGGTGTCTGTCAAGTTAAAGGGAGGATTACATGGTAATGGCACATTAACTTAGGATATTAACATGAGTTTCCCTTTGGATCCCCCTTTCATTTATTTTAGTCGACTAAATTCTAAAGCATTTATCTATCAAACAAGGGTAAGTAAACTTATGAGGTGTCAACACTATGTGTGCAGAACTAGATTTGTAGTCACTTAAGATTCCCAGAGAAAAATAAATCTAATGCATACTTAAAGCAAGAAATTTTAGAGTTTGACTCAAGGACCAAAGGTTATTCTACAAACTAAGGGACTTATTTGACCTTCAATTGGTAGAAACACTAGTACTGATTCAAACACTGGGTGTAGATATATACTCATACTTTGTTCAGTCAAATAGTGTTAAATTCGAATGAGTCACCTTAATTTTTAAGTCATAAATTGATTTTAAACTTAAATGAAAAAGTACAGGAAAAAGGAATGCCTTGCAAAGAGAGTAAACTAATAATCTATCACAACTTCAATTAAAATCACTCACTATGATAATATTGTTTTAGACTTAATAGTTAAATTTCAAGAGTTACATGTGATCACAGGAATTACATAATTTCCTATAATTTTGGAAAATTACAAGAATTCCCTATGTATACCGAATTTCTTATAATTTCAGGAAATAACAAGAATTTTCTGTGCGTACAGGAAATAACATAAATTTTCCTTTGATTATAGGAATTGCTGAAACAAAAATAAATTGCAAACACAAGTCAACTCTATTGTAAATATTTAAACAAAGACACAAAATTTACCAGGGGGGCCTCCTCGGATATGTTTCCAAGTACACTAAAAAAACTAAGAAGATACTAACACCATGAAAATGTTTACAAGTTACAAATAACTCTTTAGAGCAATATCAAATTCTTCGCTAACTCTTTACATTGTCTGATTTATGTTTTTATAGATTATTACATGGCCAAGTTGAATGTCTGTAGAATTGTATTCGGTTACTCCTTATGTGCATACGTTACAAAAATATCTCATATTAAGTATAAGATATAGGATATCCATGATTTTCAAATCTATTTCCTTTATTTTCTTGAATGGGAAATCAATTCAAACCCATTCAACTTCAAGCCCTAGATTTTAGGAACAAGGCTATAGACCCTTCAACTATTTCCTGCAGATTTTTATGATCTTGTTGTTGAGTTGATAGAATGTTGACTTTGAGGTGGCGAGATACTTTAAGGTAGAAAAATAGACATGTCACCATCTCTGGATATCCTTGAGCAACTGCCAAATGTTAGATTTGATCTTGATGGAGCGCCTTCATGCTAGACTTGGATTCATTGCATACTAAATACCTATAGTATCTGAACTACTAGTAACTTTATGAGTAAAATGACTTTTAACTATGTTTATAAACCCAAAACAAGATTTTTCATCCAAAAACAACTTTTTACCTTTATTATGTACATTATGCCATTATGCTAGTGAAAATGGTCAAAAAGGAAAGTTTTTGGTCATAAATGAGGGTGAATGGCTTGGTTGGAAGAGTGAAAAGAGAGACAAAAATGGTACTCGACATCTCCCATGGACGAAGGACTTTGCATGTCCCTATGCAAACAAAACTGAAGTCAAATACAAATCAAAATTTGTTCAAAACTATGTGATGTGCTTCCTCAATTGTACCCTACTGCTGAAATGAGAAGGTTCAGGTTTGATGTATAAGGCACTTGGATTTTTTATTTCTGTATTCTAGACTAACTGGCAATGTCTTATTCCATTTTATGGTGTTCAAGTTCTCACTGTACCACTTTCTTATATCTTGCCTCAGGGATTTTTATTTCTTTTTAAGTGTTTGGTATTTTTCTCTTACTTTGGCACTTTGGTCTTTGATATTTTCATTCTCTATTTTAATGGATCACTCCAAGAATTATAACTCATGAATTCTCTTCTCGATCTTACTTATCCTTTTCATATTCTTCTTTAATTTTTCATTCAATGTATCAATGGAAGTGTCTGCAGGGGTTACTTGAATCTCCGCAACTTGATTTTCTGTAAAAGTTGGCAACTCTCCAAAAGTATATTGTTCTTCAAAATTTTAATCCTCAAAATATGGTTTTCATCAACAATGTAGTTAGCACGAGTCCGTTGTTCACCGAAAACTTGTTGTATCTCATCATACTTTGATTTAAGTTCAACATCCTTAATTATTGAGATTCTTGTTCTATGTTTTTTGGGAAAATTTAAAACTTTCATATCCTTGTCCATTTATTTTGATGATTTTTCTTATATTTCATGTTTATTTCTAGCCACCCCCCTTGAAATTTGTCTTGATGCTGAAAATAAGGTTTTGGATCTAGACTTTCTTATTTTTTTTATAGGTTTTGAACATATGACCTCCATAGATGCCTCGTGACCTTATTCTTGTGGAAAATTTTCTTGTTAATTTCCTGTAACATTTATCTCAGGGTTTTCATTATTTCTAAGATCCTCATGAACTTCCGAAATTTCATAAATTTCGGGGGTTTCTTGTTTTTCTAGGTTTCCATGATTTTCAAGCTTTTCTGGAATTTCAGGGTTTACTTCCAAATTTCCTTTTTCTTGAAACCCATTCCTCTCCAAGAATTCCTACCAGGTTTGATTTAATTTCCTTAGCTCATCTAAGATAATAAATTTAACCAATGCATGTTGATAAATAAACTTGTCCTTATTTGGAGCATTCTTTTGCACACTAGTCGACATTTTCACCAGACTCTTTAAAAGGAGAAATGGTAAATTAAGATTTTTACTTCTATCCTTGAGGTGGTAAAGGAGACAAGTATGGTAAAGGAATATAATACTGTAAATCCCCTCACACGTCAAGTATTTTTGTAGGAAAAATACCAGGTCCCTCCATGGATCATTTAGTCAAAACTGTGGCACTCCTTTTGACCAAGTTGGATTCCTATGTGATTTATTCAGGAATGAGGTCCAACCTCTTCCTTTTAATCGATAGATTTTAAACCATCTCTCACTAGTTATTTATAATCATGTAATCAAGACCAATGATTCCTAAGAAACTATAATTTAAATGTCCCTAACTCTTGCCACTTCTCCATTGAAAGTTTCTGCAAATTCCCTAGTTACCATATTGTTATGCCCTTGAAGTATTTCACACAGTTGAAGCAAACCCTCTATTTGAAACATGATTCTACAGAATGAGTAATTTTCCAACAGTGCCATATCCTAAGGTTCACATCACACCATACCTGTAACTACCATTGTTATTACTCTGCTCAATTGAGAATATCAGGTGATAGTTAGAGACTCTCTGCAGAAATGAGGGTGAACATACTGGAATTTGGTTACTGTTTGAATACTATGGATTCAAATAGAAGGAGGTTTTATATTATTAAGTTATTATAGGATTATCAATCATATCATAATTTATGGAGTGTTTAAGAAATAATTACATATGAAGGTTAAGTTTATGATTATAAGGGAGGATTACAGGGAACATGTCAATTATGAATATATGTGAATGTAGGTATGGTTAATCATTGAACCAATATGAGTAAATATTCTTAGGATATTTAGACACTTAGGAGATAGTTAAGATCTACTTGATCTAATGTGTCGTTAGGTAAAAGTGTGTTTCTTAGTGTGTTTCTTTAGTATGCATTTGTAGTTAGGAAATTCGACAGTCACGATATGTTCCTGACATAGAGTGATCCAAAGGTTCATATTCTCCTCAATCTTAAAAACCATTGATCCATGGCTTAACACCCAATTTTCCCATGATATCTATTTAAAGATCATGGAGGGTCAATTTCCGATGATCGATTGTGAGAAACTATCTTGTAAAACCTCTTTGTAATCTTTTTCTTTTGCATTAATAAACTGCTCCAAGTGGCTGCGTTGGCTGGGGCCGTGGATGTTTCCCCGCAAGGGTTTTACCACGTCAAAACATTGATGTGTTGATCTTTGATCTAGCTATGTGAGTGGTTACTGAATGTGTTCTTCCTTTGTTGGAATACCTGTGTTGTTGAACATGGTATCATAGCCTGTTTGAAGACCCGATCATATTGTAGATCAAGATCGTGAAGATGATTTTCCTCATCTCCATTTTCTTCCATTTCCATACATTTCTCGGATGAGAGGACTATTCCATTGCATCCGGAGCACACATTTTAGTTATGAACACTTTTATTTTCACTCGAAAAGGTTTCCGTTTTCCCAATATACAACCATTTCAGTCAGATCTAGAGGTATAAAGCCTAAATACGCCATTTTAAAATTTTTGCAGAGTATCATTTTGGTTTTATTTTTGTTTTATATTATTTGTTTCTGAGTTGCTACTCTTTTAGAACTTCATATTCTATTTTACCTACGTCCTGTGCGATCTCGGAAAATCAGAAACAGATAGGAAAATGTGCATTTTCCGGGTAATCTAATCGAGATCTAACCCTTGTTGTCATTGAGAAGAAATTTTTTTTTTCTTGTGTGAAAAGAGTTTTTTTAGCACGCTCTCCAAGGCTGTCAACAACAACAACAACAACAACAAAAATTCTCTTGCTAAATAATACAATATGTTTTGCTAGCCCATTTGGTTAAAAGTTGTCTTATTAAGTAAGAAGTCTTGAGTTCAAGTCTTTTTTTTGTTACTTTTTTTGAAAAAGTTCATGCTCAATTGTAAAGTGTATTTCACTTCAAGTATAAAAGTGAATCACTATAAGTAGCTTTAATATTTTATTTTAGAGTTATTTATTTTTCATGCAACTTTTCTTTTGTAAAGTAACTTCATTGTAAAAGTGATCCCCACTTCTCTTTATAAAAGTTGGTCACTTCATAAAACAACTTACACCACCACGTGGTCCTTTGGTTCATTTATGCATTTTTTTAAAAAGGGCATAACTTTCACACCTGAAGTCCGTTTTTAGTGTTGTTTTTTTTAAAATCACCTAATTTTTCGAGATATTTCCATCAAGATCATCAATTTCAGTTTTTAAATCCATATTATCTACATATTTAATATGGTTTCTTCTAGTAATATTTTTCTTACCAACACCAACTACTTCTAATGGAAATCTCATATGGAGGATTTATTAAGAAGTAAAGGCTTGTAATGGATTACCTTGGGAAAGGAAAAAGAACCCACTGATGCTGATAAGAAAGTAAAATGGGATAATAGGAGTGTTGAAGCACATGGACTAATTGGAATGTCCATCTCTCTTGATTTAAGGTTCCACTTTAAAAAAATTGATGACCCCGATGAAACTTGGGAAAATATTGAATCTGTGTTTGGTAAACTCAATATTATTTGAGCACAACAATTAGGAAATCAAGTATTGACTTTAAGTACAAGTGATTTTTTTTCATTGGAGACTATCTATCTAAGTTTAAAACACTCATAATTTTATGTGAAGAATGTGAGATAAAGATGGAGGAAGAGAGTTGCATCTATCTTATTCTTTCTAAGCTAGGTAGTCCATATTCTGTGTTTATATCTACCTTTTATGCCATGAGAGAGGATCTAGGTAAATCTTATCAAAAACCCACTCTTGAGTCCTTTTGTGTTGTTTTGATTAGAGAGGAAGATAAGCTTGTATAACTTGGAGTGGAAATCTTATCAAAAACCCACTCTTGAGTCATTTTGTGTTGTTTTGATTAGAGAGGAAGATAAGCTTGTACAACTTGGAGTGATCAACACTACATGTACCTCCAACAAAGCCTTAGTCACCCAATAGAAATATAAACCCAAGAATCCAAAGAAGCAACATCCTCGCTACAACAACAAGCAACATAAGGGTCCCAAACCCACTCAGACAACTTCAACTCCTAATGGTGACAAAGGAGAAAAATATAAAAATAAGAAGACTGACAGACATTGCAAATTTTGCGATAAAGATGGTCATGATGGTGCCAAATGTTTCAAGAATATGGAATATTTAGAAGCAACAATGAAGAAGCACAACATCAATATTGATTCTACTTCTTCTTCTTCTCATGGACATGCACTTTTTGCTTCTGGTTTCTCCTTCCATATAAATTCTACTTCTTCTTCTGATGAGTGGCTTATTGTTTCTAATGCATATTATCACATGGCTAAGGATAAAGACATATTTTATTCTCTAAATGAATGTAACACCAAGAAAATATTTGTTTGTGATGATATATCTCTTAGTGTTGTGGGATCTGGAACAATTCAAGTAGAAAATGGTCATTTCAATGATGTATTATGTGTTCTAAGTCTTTCTTGTAACCTTCTATTAGTATATCAAATCACTCATTTAGGTAAAGGTAAAACCGTAGATTTTTCACCTCACCAAGTTGTAATCAAGGATCTAAAAGATCCTCAACATGTTCTTGCAATTGAAATTGCTGATGATATTACCAGGTTTTACAAGTTTGACAACTTTGGGTCATCATCTTTTTCATCAGTTTTTGTTGCTCATAGCGATGACTTGATAAAACTTTGGCATGAGCAGTTTGGTCATATAAACTATCGCTCATTGCAACAACTATGTAATAAACAGATGGTGACTGCACTTCCTCCTGTTTCATACAAAGATGGTGTTTGTGCCGATTGTGTTCTCGACAAACATCATCGGGACAATTTTGACAAACGTGCCTCTTGGCATGCCTCGGGCCCTTTGCAGCTTGTTCACAATGATTTGTGTGGTTCACTTTCTACTCCTTCTTTTTCTGGGTGTAAGTATTTCTTAACTTTCATTGATGAATTTTCCAGACGTACTTGGGTTTATTTATTAAAACTTAAAAGTGGAGTTTTTGACAAGTTTTTTTCCCTACAAGGCCCTTGTAGAAAAGCAATCTCGACGTTGAATTCAAAGGTTAAGAATAGATAATGGAGGCGAATATGTGAACAATAATTTTACAAGTTATTGCACTACACAGGGCATCCAAATGAAACACAATGTTCCATATACACCACACCAAAATGGTGTTTCTAAGAGAAAGAACCACACATTAAAAGAAATGGCTAATTGTATGATTCAATCTAAGGGATTAAATCTAAAGTATTGGGCGAAATCCATCAACTTTGCAAATCACATAGTAAATCAAACTCCCATAAAGGATTTTAAAGTATAACACCAGAAGAAGCTTGGACTAAAATTAAACCAGATGTAAGTCACTTCCGTGTATTTGGCAGTATAGCATGGGCTCACATTATTGATGAGAAAAGGAAAACATTGCAGCCTAAAAGTGAGAAGTGTATATTTGTTGGTTATTCTGAAGATGTCAAAGGTTATAGACTTCTTCAACCACATTGTAATGAAATTATTATTAGAATATATGTTAAATTTGATGAAAATCTCTTTGCCTATGAGCCTAATTCGACGTTTGTGCCTTATTTGTCTTGTGAGCCTAATTCGACGTTTGTGCCTTCTTCTGCCTGCAAGCCATCTTTGGCGTTTGTGCCTTCTTCTGTTCCTATTCTAGTTTCTTCTTCAAATGATGATAGTGAGGATGAAAATCCAGCTCCATCTGCTCACCTTCCTCTAGATGAGTCCTTTGAACCTGAACCAACACCAAATCCAGCTCCATCACTTCCTAGATGGGTCTATTCAATATGAGAAGAAGATGGTGATCTTGTCGGTGATCCTTTAGATCAACGTCAGAAAAATTTATAGTTCCAATGAGCCTCTTCTATTTTGGCTCAAGCTTTAGAGAATCATGATCCAAAGACATTTGTAGAAGCTGTAGGTCATCCAGATTGGGATACAACAATTAATGAAGCGTATCATTCTTTAATGGAAAACGATACTTGGGATCTTGTACCTCTTCCAAAAGGAAGAAAACTTGTTAGATGTAAATGGGTCTATAAAACTAAGTATGCATCAGATGGTAGTGTTGAAAGACACAAGGCTCAGTTAGTTTCCAAGGATTTTCCCATGTTTAAGGAATTCACTATAATGAAACCTTTTCCCCTGTAGCCAAAATGAATTCCATTTGCCTTGTTCTTGCCCTTGTTGCCTCACATAAATGAGATGTCCATCATATGGATGTTAAATATGCCTTATTGCATGGATATTTGCAAGAAGAAATCTACATGGAACAACCTCCTGACTATGTACAGAATGAATCTAGCCTTGTTTGTCGCCTTAAGAAATCTCTTTATCGTCTTAAGCAAGCTCCCTAAGCTTGGTATGCCAAAATGGACAACTTTCTTATTACCACTGGATTCTCTAGATGCCATTCTGATCCTAATGTCTATACCAAGAAAGTAGGAGGCCATCTCATAATCCTTTCCATTTATGTTGATGACCTTATCCTTACTAGTAGTGACTCAAAAATTTTAAACCATTTGAAACCCAACCTTAAGAAGAAATTTGAAATGATTGACTTAGGCTTTTTTCACTATTTCCTTGGACTCCAAGTTTTGCAAAACAATGAAGGAATTTTTCTTTCCCAGTCTAAGTATGCTTGTGACCTTCTTCGTCACTTTCACATGGATGATTGTAAACCAACCCCTTCTCCCTTCCAGTCTGGAGTCAAGCTTACTGCCACCTGGACTTCTCTCGAAGTTGATGCCACCCTGTACCATCAATTAGTTGGTAGCCTCTTATACTTGACTCATACCCGTCCTTTTCTTTTCTTTGTTGTTGTTCTTGTTTCTTGGTATATGAAAACACCCCATGAAAGCCATTGTAAATAATCTAAAAGGATACTTCACTATGTCCATGGTATAGTTTATTTCAGGATACATTACAATTCAGAGGGGACTCCTTTATTGGTTGGTTTCATTGATTCAGATTGGGTTGGCGACCCTGATGATCGGAAGTATACTGCAAGTTATGTTTTCATCCTTGGTTTAGGACCTGTCACTTGGGCCTGTAAGAAACAATAGGCTATTGCACTTTCTTCAGCAGAAGAAGAGTAACGAGCAATGGTAAATGCAAGTCAAGAATCCTTATGGCTTCAAAAGATTCTTTCATAGTTTGGATTGCAGCAACAACATCCGACCAACCTTTGGTGCGATAATCAGAGTGACATCAAGCTCACCAAATACCAAGTTCAACATCAATGCAAAAAACACATCAAGCTACACATGCACTTCATCAGAAAGATCATTCATGATCAAGTTATTGAAGTGCTCTTTTTCCATATAGAATATCATGTTGCAGACATTTTCACAAAGTCTCTTACAGAAGCGAATTTTTCCAAACTTCTATCTATGTTAGGAGTCCGGGAAGTTGTCATTAAGGGGGGATAGGATCTAATGGCTCCTTCCTTATCCTATTGCGTCAATATTTTAAATCCTTCAATCCTATCCCAAGTTATTATTAAGGGGGTATGTTAGGATATTTAGACACTTAGGAGTTAGTTAATAACTACTTGGTCTAATGTGTCATTAGGTAAAAGTGTGTTTCTTAGTGTGTTTCTTTATTATGCATTAGTATGCATTGGTAGTTAGGAAATCCAACAGTCACGATATGTTCTCGACATAGAGTGATCCGATGGTTCATATTCTCCTAGATCTTAACGACCATTGATATGTGGCTTAACACTCGATTGGTTCATGATATCTATTTAAAAATCATGGAGGGTCATTTGCTGATGAGGGAATTAATAGGTAAAAAATAATATGTTTTACCTATTATTTCTCCCACCCCCACCCTCATATGAGGGTGGGGGTGGGGGAATTAATAAGTAAAACATATCAATTTTGAGAAACTCTCTTGTAAAATATCTATGTAATCTTTTTCTTTTTCATTAATAAACTACTCCAAGTGGTCGCGTTGGCTGGGGCCATGGATATTTCCCTGTAGGGATTTTACCATGTCAAAACATCGGTGTATTGATATTTGATCTGGTTGTGTGAGTGGTTACTGAAGGTGTTCGTCCTCTGTTGGAATAACTATGTTGTCAAAAACATATGTGATTTGGAATTAACCATTATTTAAGATAATGGTATAGTAGATGATAACATATGGTAGATGAAGATATAGGATAAATGGATGAAAATTGATCCATTTTAATGAATAATTATCAAATGACTATTAGAATGGATACATAAAATAAATGAAATTTTATCATGGGTAAGTTTTCCTTGTTGAAACTTACCAAACTTTGATAAATAAACATATTAAAAGACCATTCACCTTATTTACCAAGCCTTTTTGTTGAACTTGGAAGCTAACTCTTGAAGATTTTTTCCTTGGAAAAAGTGCAAATGAAGAATTTGTTAACCTGATCTGTCTTGAAGATTATTCTATTTGTTGAATTTTTTTTCTTCTCTGAACAAGTCTTCATTTCTAGAATTTTTCCTTTGTTTGCAGGAAATTAACCTTTGACTGTAGGAAATAAGCTTTCGTTTATAGGAATACAAGAAGACTCATTTGTTGTTTCTGAATGAAAATTGGATGTTGTTGGTACATAAGATGTTTAGTACTGACATAAATCAATGATAAAGGTGATTAATATTAATAAAATAACTGATTTCCTAGAAGAAATTACATGAAATCTATACAAGGAATAAAATTCCTTTAATTATGAGAAACCAAAACACTCTATTTATTTTCAACTATGCCAACCGGTTTCCTGGTTTTCAAGAAGAGCTCATATTCATCTATGCCAGGGGACTGGTTTTCACAAATGAACCTTATATATATATATATATATATATATATATATATATATATATATATATATATATATATATATATATATATATATATATATATA
>JASDQU010100930.1:303877-313884 GCA_032191745.1 Picea mariana | reverse complement strand
TGGAATAATATTTTATTAATATTCCTAAAAATCCATGTGCACATTATTTTATCCTAAGTCCTTTTTGGAAGGACCCGTGAATTCCCAAGTGGTGGGAGGAAGGTGTACGGATGGAATGCATGTAGTTCCCAGGGTGACAAGTGTCAACCCTGGTGCATGCAAATAAAAACCCTGAACTGAGATGAGAATGGGCTCTCGCCTCCATTCTGAACCGAACCTCTGTGCGTGGAACCGATACGACCTCGGCTGGATATCCTGATTCATCTCTGAAACCGTGAGTTGTGTTTGCCTGAGAAAAACCATGGAATACCTGTCCGGAGCGAAGAGTCTGTGTCTGTTCCAGGAAATCCTGAGAACGCATTCCCTGAACCCAAATTCCCTGTGTTAAACTCGAGTGGAAGAATCCCTGGTTGTTCGGGGAGAACTGAGCTAGTCTGTGTGAGAAGCTGCCCCGAAATCATCACTATGAGATCATCCTGTAATTGCCGAGCAGTTGTGGGAAGCATTTGTCTGTGTTCCTATGGATTGTTGTGATTGCATAGCACTGGGCTGCATGAGGCTTGTTGGCCTGTGAGCGACTCCTCCAGGTGAGGGAGTGCGCAGAGGGAGAAGAGAACTCCTGAGAGAAATCCCTGTAGCTGCCATAGAGCCCGGAGAATTCCGGTCCGGCCTGTTCCTGTAACCCAAGGTAAGGGAGACTGGCAGTCGAAGGACTGTCTAGGTGACAGAGAAGGTGCACTCTCCTGGGGTGGAACAGGCATGTGGGGAATGAGGGTCTGTGTGCAGTGAGCGTGGGAGATTCTTGGGAGAGCTTCTTCCTTTTGAATGTGTATGTGTTGTCTTCCCTGTAACCTCAGCCTGAGTCTAGATTCCTTGTCCTAGGGTGGAGCTCAGTCCCAGCTCGGGGGTGACCTACTGTTGAGCTGATGAACAGTGTGGTCTAAGGCTGGGAGGTTCGTGGAAGGCCTGCACTTGGTTGGTGATTTCTCCAGCTGATAAAAGATAAGTATTCTGAATTATGATTTAACACATTTGGCATGACTTTGTTGTTTATATTATCATGTTTTCCGCTGTGTAAATGAATTGATGATGAATGCTATGGAACATTTAATTATAGCAGTACCCATATATTTTCCTCTGAGTTTTAAGTGTGTTTAAATGTGTTAAATGCATTTTCTTATAATTCCATGTAAGGAATGGTAAACTGAGAGGTTGGGAAACCTGGGTAGTGAAGGGTACACTACAAATTGGTATCAGAGAAATTGGTACACTATAGGTAAGTTCCCTTGTACTCACCAGTCCCGAAATCCCGATTAGCGAAACCCAGAAATGAATTAGCATGGATGAGTTGTGATGTTTCAGAGGTTCAGTACCCAAGATACCCTTCCTCTTGCTAAATGCACGAACGAGATCCTTTCATAGGATCTAAGGTCTGTCATGACCGTTAAATTGGATGAAGGAACGTAGGTGTTAATGCCTCGACCCCTTTTTACCTTCGTAAGTAGCGAAGAAATCGAGATCATCGATTTCAAGACCCATGGGAATACCTGGATTGTCCAGCTGTAGAATACACGTGGCGGCCGGTAAGCATTTTGGCTTTTCGGCACCCGGGAGATCAGAGGGTAAGAACCCTTGTCCTCGTGACTCCCGAAATCTTGATATGTGAAATCCTGAAATAACAACGTATGGCTAAATCTCGATATTTCGGTATTTCAGCATTCAAAATATCCTAAGGGCGATCTCCCTTGTATTTGCAAGTCCCGAAACCCCGATTCACGAAAACCTGAAATGACAGCGTGTGGAGGGGTTAGGACATTTCGATGTTTCAGCACCCGGGGTACCTAAGTGTGAGTTTCCTTGTAATTGCCAGTCCTAAAATCCCGATGGGTGTAATCTCGAAAGGACAATATGCAGACATGTTACGATATTTTGGCATTTCGAAAATCGGAATACTCAAGGGTGTATTCCCTTGTACTCACCAGTCCCGAAATCCCGACGGGTGTAATCGCAAAAGGACGATACGCGGACATGTTACGATATTTTGGCATTTCGAAAATCGGAATACTCAAGGGTGTATTCCCTTGTACTCGCCAGTCTCGAAATCCCGACTTGTGAAATCCTGAAATAGTATAGTGTATTTCAGAGTTCAGTGTTTCAAAGTTTCGACTTCCGGGAGACCCAGATGCGAAATCCTCCTGTCCTCTCATATCGCGAAATCCTGATAGGCGAAGTCTCGAAATGGACTAGCACACATGGTTTTGGTATTTCGACGTTTCGGTACCCGTGATCTCCAAAGTTCAGTTTTCCTTGTGTTCACTAAACACGAAATTTCGATGGATGAAACCCCGAAATGAACAAGGGAATACATGCATCACGATTTTTCTGAATCGCGAAAGCCAGGAGCACCTCTCTGGCAAGACCTGTGGTCATAGCCACTGATCATATGAGTATGGATAAGGGATGGCAGGGTCTGTATCAGGTCCCGTAGGGATTCGGGGAATTCTATTCATTGGAGAAAATATGGAAAAGGCCGAAAATTTTTGAATTTCGTAGTGGGTGTGTTACAAATTAGTATCATAGCATGGTTACAACACTTGGCCTACTTGGGCTCATGAATGGGTTGCACAGAGGCTCCATTTGGAGTATTGTTAAAAGGAGTAACTCCTTATCCTAACCCCCTCAATTAAAAAGTCGAAGTTAAGAATGAAAAAACTCCTATTGTGTGTGTGCATGAGAAAAATATGAATTATGTACTGGTTATAAATGAATATGAACATTGACTAACAACCAACGTTTTTCCTTTTGCACACAAGCGGATGATCAACCGCGGGAAATTATCACGTATAAAATGGTGACTCACCATGAAGTGCGGGAGGGCTCCCACAATAGAGACGAAGAATCTGACTAAAGGAGGGCAGTAAGGACCCCTCCAAATCTAGCCGAGACTGTGAGGAGCCTCATGGTTGAATTAAAAAGCTGCAAGGCTGACAATGAGAGGATGTTGAAAGAACAAGAGAAACAAACGGAAATTAATCCAGTTTTACTGCAGAGATTATCTGACTTACAAAGACAAATGCAGCATGAACCTGAGACACAGAAACATGGTCATATTAGTGGCCACACTGAGAGGAGCACCTAGAAAAAGGTCCATCCCAGAGGTAAGGAACAAGCGGCGGATGATTCCTCTGGGAAGGAAGCTGGCGGTTCGGAGGGCTCTTCTAGCAGTAGAACTAGTTCTCATTCCCGAGGAAAACGAAAGAAGCAAAAACCTTCCAAGGGTCATAAATTTGAAGAATTTAGGAAGGCCAAACCACCCTCTGATCAGAATCTGGACCAGGGGTCTAAAATTTGCTCAAAATTCAAAGTGCTCATAATGCGATGAAAACGGTGCCATTGCGTCCGTCTCGTTCTCCTGATTCCGGCGGTATATTTATTTTCGCAAACGGAGTCCGTATGGAGAAGTTATCGAGGTCTGTTCGTCGAGCCAAACAGGCAAAAATTTGATGTTGACTGGGCAGGCCGTACAGCTGACGTGGTGGCCGTACAGTGACGCGGCAGGACCGTACAGAACACGTGGCAGCTCCTGGGCGTGACATGTGTCATGCAATTTTGGCATTTTCGGCATATGGTTTGACCAATCTGGAAGTGACACGTGTCACCACTGGATGGGTGACACGTGGCACATGCTGACATCAGCATTCGACGTGGCCTGGTGACGTGGCAGCTGAGTTGGCAGCGCTGACGTGGTGGTTTGTGGTTCATTGGCAGTTGGACGAATTATTATGTGACACGTGGCATGACGTGGACGAATAGAAAGGTGCCACATGGCCCAATGAAAGGCTGCCACGTGGCACCCTGGGTTTTGACTATTTGGTCATTCAAAATGTTTATGGAGACCGCGGGGTTTGACCCCCGGACCTCCCCCTCCGTTGAAAGTTTTGGCCAAAGTCCGTCGTGCCATTGGGCAACGCATTAACTCTTGTTATGTAAGTGGGCCACATTTTATTTAAATTTGAGTTATATGGTATAAGGTGGGGGGTCGGGCCGGGGCTTAGCCCTATATGGTGATATTCATATGACCAAACCTCGTGTGTTGTGAACCATTGAACCGTGATATATAAGTTATGGTGCGGGTTCTAATTTAAACGGGGTTTAAAACTATGGTATGCCATGTTTAATATAGCTCGGATATATATATGTTATGGCGTGTTATTCTATTGCGCGGGGTTTGGTCTGGTTTTGGTATTGCGCGGGGTTGTAAATGTTAACACCCACGGTTTTGCCCTCCGTTCACATGGAGCGGTTAAATTACATGCTAATCCATTATATGCCACGGATGTATACGCGCGGGAATTTACAATGATTTAAGCCCCGGGTTCCAGGTGTGTTAATATGACCATACCGTCTGTAAATGGTGCGCGCAGATTTTAATTTTGGGTTTTGTTTTATACAAATGGAAAACCACGCACACCCGAAACTTTTCACGTTCTGGGTTATCCATGGTGCGGGTAGCCTATTTTAGCGCTGGGACGTGGCCATATGGCCCCCCATGCGCCCAACACCTCCGAGCTTGGGGGCTGGATTCCCGTTAACCGTTCGAAAATTCGCACCATTTTCGGAAACGCACGTGGAGGCTGGGTTTTGTCACCGAAACCGCTCAGAAGCTAGGTGGAGGCTTCCACAGGTGTGATATGGCGAGCCTGTAACAGAGCTTGGGAAAAGAAAAAATGGCAGCAAGCATAACTTGATGAGTTTTTGACCAAATCAGGTGCCGTAAAAGCCCAGCTAGGGGTTTTTGGACGTCCTGAGTCCATTAATGACATTTTCACAGGCATTTGAAGAGCCCATTTGCGGGTTTTTCACATTTGAAGTTTGAGGAAGCTTCAGGAGCCTTAAAGCCCTCATTGTTTGAGGCATTGCTCTGATGAGTACATATCCATTTTCTGAGACTGAATAGTCATTCTTGACTGTGTATTATGCTCTGAACACATTGGGATAGGTTTCAGATCCATTGGAGGACTTCTGCAGGTATTTTTGCTCCATTGAAGCCCAGGGAAGCTTGGAGGTCACATGTAGAAGAGGTCATTGTTGGATGAGCCATTGTCCATTTGCAGAGTTCTAATAGTCATTTTTGGGGTTTTTGTGTATTCTGAACCCAATGGTACAGTATGTAAATCCATTGGATTTGAGCAGCATCTTGTAAAAGAACATTTGACAAACTAATCCCAGAGAGCCAAGTCCATTGAAGGAGGCTCAAGGAGATGTAGCCCAGAGAGGGGTGAACTCCTTTATCATCTTGGTATTGCTGTGTTTTTGATGTGTTATTTGCTGTATTTTATATTGCTATACATGATTGATAACACATGATTAACCTTGAAAAAGAACATTCCTCACACATGCACATTGACAAGAAGAACCAATAACTTAACACATAAACCAGTTTGCACATTTTAACACATGAAGCAAGGTCCTGTTAAGATTTATTTTATGAGGTAGAGGGTGCTTGCATAGCATAACAAGTCAGCCTTCTATTTTCAGATCACCCTCCTTCGACGGTGAAATAAAGAAAGGAGAGGAAGCAGAGGCCTGGCTGCTTGGACTAAAGAAGTATTTCAGAGTCCATGACTTCTCAGAAAATTTGAAGGCCCAAGTGGCCACTTTCAACTTGAATGGAAAGGCTTCCATTTGGTGGGAAGACCTTAAGAATGTGAAAGGGGTTCGTGAAGAGGACCTTTCTTGGGAATAGTTTGAGAAATACCTTCGGAAGAAGTATTTGTCGAAAAAATATTTCGACGAAAAGACAAAAGAATTCTATGAACTCAAACTAGGGCAACTCACTATAGAGGAATATGTCAGCAGATTCCTCGAGTTGCTGAGGTATGTACCCTACATAAAGGCAGAAAAAGAAAAAGTGCAACAATTCATCTATGGACTACCTAAGGACTATCAAAACAGGATTGAATTTGACGAACCAAAGACCCTAGAAGATACTATCCAAAAGGAAAGATATTGTTATGAATAGCTTGGGCATCGAACAGAACCGCGCGAAGGATAGAAGCCAAAGAATAGTTTTGGATTCCAGAAAAAGGGGTTTAAATCCCCAATATTTAAGGACTATAAAAAGAACTCAAGGATGAGCTTCCCAGCCCGAAGTGTACACCAGCAGAACTTTCCCTCCTTGAGCGGAAATAAACTTTTTGGATCTTCCCCAGTAAAGACTGATAACCCAAAGAGAGAATCTTTGAAATGTTGGGGTTATGGAGAAGAACATCTACTGAGAGACTGTCCACACCGACAACAGAATAGTCAGAGAATTTACAACATCCAAGAAGCTACCACCGTCAATGATGTGTCCAGGAGTGTGCCACAAATTTATGCAGCCTTGGATAATAACCAAGCTGACCACCAAGCTTTAGTGGTGGAAATAGAAGGTATGATTTCCAACCATCTAGTGTCTATTTTGATTGACCCTAGTTCAAATTTGAGTTATATAGCCCCTAAGGCTGTTGATAAGTGTAAACTACAGCGACAAAAACCTACCAAGCCATGGTTGGTACAGTTAGCCATTGGCACCAAAAGAAGGGTAGCAGAGTTCATACCAACCTGCCAATTAATGTTGGGTGAATTCCCCACCTAGGAAACCCTTAACATATTACCCCTGGGATCATATGATTTGTTGATTGGTATGGACTGGCTAGCTGCCCAAGGTATGGTCACTATGAGCTTGTGGTAGTGCCATTTGGGTTAACCAATGCCCCTGCCACTTTCATGTGCTTGATGAACAATGTACTCAGCAAATTCCTAGACAAATTTGTGCTGGTTTTTATTGGCGATATATTAATTTACTCCAAGAATAGAGAAGAGCATGAAGAGAATATTAGGCTTGTGCGGCAAGTGCTAAGAGAACATCAGCTCTATGCCAAATTCAGAAAATGTGAATTCTTCCAGAAGCAAATACATTACTTAGGCCATGTTCTATCCGAAGAAGGAGTAGCAGTAGACCCCGACAAAATCAAGTCTATCATGGAATGGCCTACGCCAAAGGATGTTTCAGATATTAGATCCTTTATGGGATTAACAGGATACTATAGGAGATTTATAAGAGGATTCTCCAAGATTGGTTGTCCAATCACTGCCCTCCAGAAGAAGGGGACAAAGTTCATGTGGACACAGAAATGTGAAGAAATATTTTAGACCCTGAAACATCTACTGACCCATGCACCCGTGTTAAAGATCGTCGATCCTGAAGCCAACTTCCTCATGTTTACAGATGCCTGTAAGAAAGGGCTTGGAGGAGTCCTTATGCAAGGAGGAAGTGTGGTCTGCTATGAATCCCAAAAATTGAATGAGCACGAAGTCAACTATGTGACCGATGATCTAGAGTTGGTTGCCATAGTGCACGCCTTGAAAATGTGGAGGCATTACCTCCTGGGAAGAAAATTTGTACTTATGACAGATCACTGTGGATTGTGATATCCATTTGACCAACCAAAGCTCAATTCTAGACAAGCTAGGTGGATGGTCCTCCTTAGCGAGTTTGATTTCAAAATAAAACACATTAAAGGAAAGGAAAATAGGTTAGCCGATGCCCTTAGCCGAAGTATGAAAACAATTCACCTGGCCGCGGTGAGTACCTATGAGACAGATGTCAAAGAAAGAGTCATAAATGCACAAGAAATAGATCCTTTCGTCCAGACCGTGACCTCGTACCTACAACAAGAACCCATAGGGATAAAGTATGGAGGCTACCAGATGATGGAAGGAGTTCTTCTCACTTACTAAAGCAGATTGTATATCCTAGATTGTGACGACTTGAAGAGGTTCATACTAGATGAGCTACATAAAAGACCCTGTGTTGGTCATCCAGGATACCAAAAGATGATCACGACCACCAAGAAACAATTCTATTGGTCTGGATTGAAGAAATACATAGCTGAGTACCTAGCCAAATGCATAGAATGCCAACAGGTAAAAGCAGAACACCAACACCCAGCAGGACTATTACAACCTCTACCAATCCCAGAATGGGAATGGGAAACCATCTCCATTGATTTTATCACCGGATTACCAACCTCGACCAAACAGAATGACGCCATCATGGTAGTGGTGGATAAATTGAGAAAGTCCTCTCACTTTATCCCCGTCAAGTCAACTTGCAAGGCAATAGACATCGCTTAGGTATTCATGAAGGAGATATTCAGACTGCATGGTATGCCGAAAGAGATCGTGTCTGACAGAGACAGGAAATTTACTTCCAACTTTTGGAAGTCACTGATGGTTGGATTAGAGACCAAGTTGTTGTTTAGCACCACTTATCACCCTCAAACCAACGGACGGACAGAAAGAGTGAACCAAATACTAGAAGACATGCTAAGAATTCATGTAATTCATCAACCCAAGAAGTGGGAAGATTACCTGCCACTGGTGGAATTTTCCTACAACAACAGCTACCAAGAATCCTTAAAGATGAGCCCCTTCGAAGTCATATATGGTAGGCCATGCAACACTCCTGTCAGTTGGAGTAATCCTGTAAAAAGAATTTCTTTTGGACCCGACATGTTGAAAGAAATGGAAGAACAAGTGACTCAGATAAAACAAAACTTGAAGGTCGCTCAGAACTGACAGAAAAGTTACGCCGACCAAAAGAGAACTCCAAGAGAGTTCAAGTCGGGAGACCATGTATATCTTAGAGTTAGGCCCAGGAAGAGTTCTCTGAAAATGGGAGCTTGTGCCAAGTTGGCACCTCGGTATTGTGGACCCTTTGAGGTTCTAGATAGAGTGGGACTTGTAGCCTATAGGCTAGCACTTCCTCCCACAGTAAAAGCACATAATTTTTTCCATGTTTCATTATTGAAGAAATATATACATGATTCTAATCATATAATTGACTGGTCTGTGATCCAGGTGGAACTGGAAGGAGAATTTCTACCAGAACCTCAATGCATACTGGACAGAAAAGAAACCACGCTCCGAAACCGAACCATTTCACAGGTCAAGGTGCAGTGGAGACATTTTGGCCCAGATGAGGCTACATGGGAAATGGAGGATGCCATGAAACAAGCATATCCAATTTTGTTTACCTCTGTACATACATGTCATGATGATAGATAGAACATCGAGGACGATGTTCCTTTAAGGGGGAGGGAATTGTAACACCCTGTTTCCCCCAGTCTGTAAAAATAATTATGCTGGCCAAGAACTGTGGCAAACTCAAAGATGTGAATGTGTGATTCTGAATGGACCTTAGTATACAAGGTCNATATATATATATATATATGTATGTATGTATGTATGTATGTATGTATGTATGTATGTATGTATGTATGTATGTATGTATGTATGTATGTATGTATGTATGTATGTATGTATATATATATGCTGCAGAACTACTTAGAGGGGGATGTGCTGAAAAAAGAGACCACGATGGCTGAAGAAAGGCGGTAGAAGGCACCTGGAATGGTGGCATTAACTTCCACCAAACCAAACCGTATTTGGTCTTCACTGGCCCAGAGAACCAAGAGCGTCTCGCTAGCCCCAAAATGAATTACTCGCTAGGATGGTAGGTGAGGAGGATCCTCATGAGTTAATGAGGGATGGGGGTGAACCACCCATCCATGGAGGCCTCAGACCTGACCACTGCGGGGAGATTTGTGCCACACACAAAAAGAACTCTGGAACGAAATACAGAGTGAGCGATAGCAGAGAAGAAGGAGAGTAACCTTCATTCTCGATCGCTGAAGAACCAAGACAGAGAGTCTCAAGCATCATGGTCTAGCTCGGGGGTGGCTAGTGGTAAATCCATTCGAATTCGTTGAGCCTATGATTGGGTTGAAACGAGCACCCCTCTCAGTAGTTGCATCAAACCCGGTGTTTTTCTGATAAGTGTCTTATATCTTGTGTCTTGCATTGAATATATTGGAATATATGCTCATGTTTTGAACACTTATGAATGGTTTCTGTGTAGAAATGTCTGCATGGTGTTTTGATCGGAAATGGTGGTTCCATGC